>PVIH01007741.1:0-97761 GCA_004025045.1 Sigmodon hispidus
CCCTCCCAGGCCAGGATACAGGCGCTGAGGCCCGCCGAGCCCTCCTCACCTCTGGTCAGGGTTCGAATCTGCCCCTCAGAGACCCCTGCAGTTAGTTTGCTCAGTTCACTCAGTTCGGGGTCGCGGTAGGGATCCTTGCAGATACCCTCAGCAGCAGCAGGAGCTGTGGGTGTGGCCAGGTGCAGAGTTCAGCTGCCCCCTGCTCCAGAGTGCGCTGGGACGCCGCAGAGAGCACAGGTCCCGGTGGCGGAACCGGAAGCAGTGTCAAGACTGCATTTTGTAAACGAAGATAATTTTGTTCATATTTTTCCTCAAAGGTTGCCCATGACAATCTCTTATCATTTAGAGTCAAAGAGTATTGGGAGACCAGAGTAATGATTCATATCCAGTTCTGAGACCCAGCTTTCCTTTCTCTTTTGCTTGTCATTATTATTTTGTGTAAAATATAGACCCTTCCCTTTGATTGCTTATATAACCAGTTTCCAGAAACATCATGCTTCCTTAATTCATCCATTTTCTCTGTATGTGTGTGTATCAGTACATGTACATTCATGCCTCTCTCTCTCTCTCTCTCTCTCTCTCTCTCTCTCTCTCTCTCTCTCTCTCTGTGTGTGTGTGTGTGTGTGTGTGTGTGTGTAAACCAGAGGACAACCTTGAGTGCCATTCTTCAGAAACATTATCCATTTCTCATTGGCCTGAAGTCCTGAAGTACGTTAGACTGGCATCAGTCCCTGGGATCCTCCTGTCTCTGCCTTGGTACTGCTGAGATTCTAAGTGTGTGCTCCCACATCTGGAGGGTTTTGAGGCTAGAACTCAAGTTCTCATTCACGCATGGCAAGCACGTTTTAGCCACTGAGCTGTCACTCCAAACCCAGATTTGTCTTGTTCTAAAGAAAATTCCACTTCTGTTCTAGGAAAATTGTGTGGCAAATTGGCCATTTTAATTTACACTGCTTCTCACAATTCCTCCTTCCACACTCCATTTGAATAAAAATTATCATTCTTTACAAATCCCATCCTTTTTTTTTTGTAACCCCATTCCTGGGCACTCAAGGTTCATAACTCAGCAGGGCTCAGCAGCATGAGAAGTTTCTCCTCTATGGTCTTTCTGTCAATCTTGGTCATTAAAAACTTTCCTTTCTCTCTTATTGAGAAACGTGAGACCTATACCAAGCTATCTTCTTCTTTGTTGCCCCTCCTTTTTTTTTTTTTTTACAGAGCTCTTGTGCTCAGGTCCCATCTTTGAGCTATGAAAATTTTGCCTGTGATGGCTTCTACAGTATTATTCAAGGCCCCAGGCAGGGTAAGGTTTAAAATGTATTAACAAAGAAAAATACCAAATCCAGTGGTTTAACTAGACTTTTAAATTTAATTCTAATATATAAATACCCGAGAAGCCAACAGGAGGCTCAAGGGATTTAAAATTGTGCTAGTTTGAATAAGAACGTTCCTATATAGTTGTAGGTATTTGCAAACTTGGTCCTTGGTTTTGTTTGAGGAAGTTTAGGAGTTTCAGCTTTGCTGGAAGAAGAATGACATTGGGGGACAATTTTTGAGGTTGTGAAGCCACACACAGTGTACTTTCTCTGCTTTGTGTTTGAGATTAAATTGTGAGGCCACAGCTTCTGCCACAGCTGCAAAGCTAGCTATCTCCTTCCCACCTGTTACAGCCTCGAACCATCTGGAACCAAAAACTCAAATAAAATTACTTCTTCAAGTTGCCTTGGTCATTTTATAACAGAAAAGTGGCTAAGATGAAGACTTGAGACAATGTGCATCTTCTGGTATGAGCTGGACTGGCAAGGTTCATGCTGCACTGGACTGGCAGGGTTCATGCTGCACTGGACTGGCAGGGTTCATGCTGCACTGGACTGGCAGGGTTCATGCTGCACTGGACTGGCAGGGTTCATGCTGCACTGGACTGGCAGGGTTCATGCTGCACTGGACTGGCAGGGTTCATGCTGCACTGGACTGGCAGGGTTCATGCTGCATTGGACTGGCAGATTTCAAGCTGCACTGGACTGGCAGGGTTCATGCTGCACTGGACTGGCAGGGTTCATCTCTCCCTCTTCCCAGTTCACCACACACTTCAACAAGCTCATGAGAAAAGACGTGCATTCCCTCTCCACATGTTAGTAGGAAACTGACCGTTCATATCTTAAACTATAACCACAAAACAGAGAGAATGCACTAGATAGGGCCTGAAGTATTAAAATCTGAAAGCCCACCTACAATGACACACTGCTTCCAATCAGGGCATACCTTTTTTTTTTTTTTTTTTCCCAGGTTTGGTGTTCTTTACTTTTTTTTTAAAGTCCACTAATGAGTGAATACATCCCTACTTATCTTTCTGGGTTTTGATACCTCGCTCAGGAGGATCTTCTCTAATTCCATCAATTTCAGGCCACAACTTCTAAACCTCCCCAGACAGCCACTAGCTGGGGACCAAGCATTCAGATGCCTGAGACTCTGATAATAAGCACTTACTCTCAGGTTGCTTTTGGTTTTGGTATTTATCACAGCAAGTGAAACCAAATGTGGACCATGTAAATCCAGTTCTAAGCATCTGAAAGAAGTTTTATGTTTACATAGAATACAAAGGCCTGTATCTTTGCTTTCATTTAGATGACAGAGTGCACCACACTTCTTTTTAAAGCTAGCATCCTTGACCAGCTGTTCGTTCAATGCACTCCTCTATTATGTCTCAGGTATTTTTCTTTTCAATCGAGATTCCACTGAGCTGGGTTTTGTGGCATTAATTACTGGCTTTCCTGAGTTAGATTTATTTATTTTTTTTAGAAAGCCCAAGTCTGTATCTGACAGGTCAGATGCATTAATCTTGGGATGTGCTTCTTCTGAGCACTGCATCTATGTGGGAGCCTCTGAGCATCGATTGCCACTTGGGCCTTGAGGTTGATGGACGGAGGAAATAGTTTCCTGAAATTGCAGATAGTCAATTAGCTTTTATAACTGCTCTTCAATTAAAATAAAAATAGAGCCCTCTGAGGAGAAAAATGACCAGAAAGATCACCTCACTATAAGCAGGCCAGTCAATTTTAAAGAAAATATCCTCCAGCAGAAACCACTCACTCTCAAATATATTGATTTATTTTGTCAACAAATATTTACTGAGCACATATGCTGCTTGATGCCTGTAAAATTACCTTTTGTAGACTCACTGATGGGATTGGTTTTGGGCAACATGGCAGGACTAGATAGCAGAACAATCACTACTCTTATTACTGCAACCGTGACCACTTGTGTCTGTGTAGCACTGTGCACCCACAACATTGCTATAGCCACCTCAGTGCTAGCTTTCAGGCAATGGGAGAATAACAAGTCCATTTTGCAGATGAGAAACTGAGTTTCTCAGATGCATCTGATAAAATGTAAGAAAAGAAGAAAAGTTTTTGGTTGCCTTTTGGTGAGGAAATATTCTTGCAAGACTAATGGGAATCTAGGAGGATGGGAGATAGGGAAGGGATGTAGAACAAGAGTTTCCTTGTTTACAAAATCCAAAGACAATGACTGAATACAGGACCTTAGCACCTGCAAATCTTTCTGTCACTGACATTTTTCAAAACAGATTGAATGTTAGTGAGAGGTAGGAGGGAAGAGCAGTAAGTCAGATAGATGCCCAAAGAAAAGAATTCTGGATTCCATCACACTCCCCTCTGCCCTGTGTTACAAGAAGATAAAGTTCAAGTAAGTAAATTTCTCTTTGCTGAGTCTCTTTCTTTTATCCCATTTACCATAAATCACTTACTTACCCATCCACGAATAATTGGAAATGCACTGGAAAATCATGTAAAATATTTTACTCATAGCCAAACTGGATGCTTCTAGAAATTTCTATTTATCTATATTATTTCAAAGTCTCATAGCAAATGTGATGAAACTGAAGGCTCAACTGCTAGCCTGGAGTGCTACTGGGAAGTGGTATATCCTTCAGGAGGTGGAGCCCAATAAAAGACAGCTACATGATTGGTGGAGTGTACCTGAAGAACACATTAGGACCCTTCCCCGAGCTGTTCTCTCTCTCTCTCTCTTTCTCTTTCTCTCTCTCTCTCTCTCTCTCTCTCTCTCTCTCTCTCTCTCTCTCTCTCTCTCTCTCTCTCTCTCTCTCTCTCTCTCTCTCTCTCTCTCTCTCTCCTTAATGGCTAGTGGAAGGTGAACAGATTTGCTCCATAACACCATAACACATTCCTTGTCTTGATGTCATGTTTCATATGGACACTGAACAACGAAGTTTCTTATTTGTTATTATACACTAAAATCTCTGGATTCCTAGAATGCAAACAAACCTTTCTTCTGTTAAGTTGACTTTTCTTATGGATTTTGTGACTGATAAAAGTGAACAGAAGTCTAGAAATCATTCCTAATAGCACATTTGGCTCCTCTATTTGATTACTTTTATAGTTCTTTTTGGTTCACACCCTCTTGGAAGGAGGAAGCACTCAACTTTCATTTCAAGATGATCCTTCAGTTCCTGGAAGCATTACTAAGTACATGTCAGAAGAAAAATTGAATCTTAATTGCATCAGTGCAGAATTGAATGAAGGAGGAAGGTGGGAGCATCCTGTTTGATAAAGGAGCACAGAATTTAGTCAAAGGGAAGAAGGATTATAGCCTAAAGAGAGAATGCTGATAGTGTTTTAAGTCCATGTCACTACTCTGTTGAGAATGAGGTGCTGCAAAAAGCAGGTGTAAAATTATTCCAAAGGTGCTACAGTCATTGCAAGATGCAGAGCTCATGTGGAGGAAGGTGCCAGCAAAAATATTAAGTCAAGGTCAAATCCACTTGGACTAGGAAATGAGTCATATACAATGTCCATCCATTTTTATTCTACTCTTTAAAAACCATCTTTAAGCATTCAATTAGTGATGGGTACCTGGGATTTCTCTAACACCCTCCCCACAAAATGTCCCTATATATTAGGTATCTCTGTCCCACTATGGGCTTGTGCAATGGTTTCTCCGGATGGCTAAGTTACAGGGTATAGACTTTCAGAAAATAGAAGGAACAGTGTTCTATTTTCTGAATTAATATAAATATGTCTGAATGGTTGTGTAGTAGTAATATGTTTCTGGCCTAGCCCAAAGGCTCATACCCACTTGAAGCCCCACTGTCACTTAACACCAAATAAACACACAGATGCTTACATTAATTTTATGCAGATTAACCTAGAGCCCAGGCATATAACTTGCTAACTCCTTCATCTTAACTGAACTCATGATTCTTATCTTGTTCAGCCATGTGGCTCAGTTCCTTTCATCAGCAGCATTTCAACATTTTTTCTTCTGCATCTCCTGGCATCTCTGTGTCATCTCTGCTCTGTTCTTCCTGTTCCCAAAGTTTTCTTAGTCTGGTAGCCCCGCCCACATTTCCTGTCTGCCTCTGGCCAATCAGCATTTTTTTAAACCAGTAGGTGGAACAATTGTAACAGAACAATGTAACAGAACATAGTCCCACTACGTAGTTGTTTTTTTTCTTTTTTAAAATATATATATTTATGTATGTGTGTGCCTGTGTGGTTATATGTGCACCATGTGCACATAGTGCCTGAGGAGGCCAGAAGATGGCATTAGATCTTCTAAGACTGGAGTTACAAATAGTTCTGAGCTGTAATTTGGGTGTGAGGAATCAAATCCATGTCCTCTGCAAGAGTAGCCAGTGTTTTTAAACACTGATCCATCTCCAGGCTAATGTTTTTCTGAAGCAAGACAAAGTTTCTACAACTGATTATTTTTCTAAAGAATGATGATGCAGAATGCTCTACCCCACTATATGAGCAAACAATACTTATGGCTAAAGAAAAAAATATAGCATGTTGAAGCCCTATCTTATGTGGATATCATCTGATCATTTGATAGCTTGAAATGGGCTAAAGTTGACTGCTATGATTGACTGATATGGTTTCATGGTTACAAAGCTATACTCAGACTAGGTTAAAATTTGCTTATACACTAGTCTAGGTTACTCTTCATTTCATATAGCAGATGCAGTAGTTCAGACTTAAACATCCAAATGTAGAGAGAAATGTAGACCAACCTTTTGTAGTTTAGCAGAAACCATTGAAGTTTGCTTTGTCTCCTCATATGTGAAGTTACTTTTACATTTATAAAATAAATATTCTGATTGTTTTCATTTTTCAGACACAAAAAATTATTCATACACTTCTTTCAAACAAAAATCAACACTACCATGTTATGCTTCTCATAAGAAAAATGATTCAAAGAACTGGATAACCCAGGGAAACATTTGAGGATTTAGAAAATCTTGGAGAAAAAGAGATTGATATATAAAAAAGCATTAACTAATAAATCATACCCAGATGCTAGTGCAATGGTTTTTCCGGATGGCTAAGTTACAGGGTATAGACTTTCAGAAAATAGAAGGAACAGTGTTCTATTTTCTGAATTAATATAAATATGTCTGAATGGTTGTGTAGTAGTAATATGAAATGATATGAAAAGTAATCTGGGAGAAGCATTTATCATCCTAGTTTAACAAATAACTAATTCTTGAAGTAAAATCACATACAGGAAGTTGAAAACAAAACATTCTAATTGGTATTTTTAAAGAGAAACCATAGTTGTTAGTAGATTTTCTCTATTTATCATCTGCTGTATTCTGATTTGGAGACAAATAATCCTTAATAAGGACAAATTTTCCTTGTTTCATACCCCTCCTACTCACTTCACACACCTCCCCCTTTTCCTAGGTAACAAGCCTTTTCCTAATTTTAATGGAAGTGCTTATTTTCCTGTGAGAGTCTGATTTTCACGGATAACTAAATTACAATAATTTACAAAAGTCATGCTTATTTTTATATGATGAATTTTCAGTGTCCAGTATTTTAAGAAAATGCTTTTGTGAAGTATTTTGAACTATTATTTATCTGGGTATCTTTATTGAGATCCAACTGGGTAAATCTAAATTCATCTCTCAATCTTCTAATCATGAATCCAAAGAAGGTAGTTTCCTATTCCTACATGCTCATTTCTCTTCTTTACCTGATTTGTGTCACCTTTATGTTGTAGAAGTAGAAACACAGACCTATAGAGACTTAAAAACCAAATAAGACTTGCCTAGCATAGCAAAAACTATGAATGCTCATTAATGTGCATCATGTGTAAGAGATACATAATATTTATTTTGTAGTGAATAAGAGAGTATGAAAATGTCATTTATATGTACAAAGTAATATAACAAGGCATAATTGAGAAAAATTGGGGCATTTTCTGTCCTTTAGAAAGGGCTGCATAAAACCCTTTAATATCTACACAAATTTAGATAATGTGCTAAAATGAATACATCTTGCACTAGAATAATTGAGTCATTATTTTCCAAAGCAATATGGTAATTATTGGATGAAGAAAAATTACCCTAGAATTATTCTGGCTTTCTATTATAATATCAATATAGAATGTAGGAAACATAGACACTTTCAGCATTAGAACATTTGAGAGTATGGCTGTGAGAATGGAGGATGGCTTAAGAGAACCTTTAAATAATAAGAATTCTAGCCATATGTTCAGAATGAACATTAATTATTTGATATTCAACTTGTGTTGTCAAGGTTCAAAATAAGTCATTTGGCATTCTCAGGCACAAAGGTGCTTCATGTGATCTTTTCTCTCCTAATTTATGGACTAATTAATTGCAGCAAGCCCATGGCAATTTGCCTTCTTTTACTTACCTACCCTTTGCTTCCACAGCTTTGGCCTGTTCAGCAGAAAAGCAGAACTTCAGGGATAGTATAATGGACAGGGAGCCTTGGGGCTGTGCATAGTCCTAGGCCTCTGAGAAGATGCGGCATCTCCAGCAACTTCTTTGGATGTTCTGCTACCATGTTGTAATTAAAACTTTCCTGAGCAAGTATCTAATCCATTTTGTACCACCTAATCCCAGTGTGTTTGTACTTCGAATCCAGGATTTCATATGTTGGTAATTCTTCCATTGCTGTGTCTGTTCTTGTAGGAACAATGGGCTATAATATCTGAAAATTGGCAATAGTGAGAAACGTATCCCTTAGTTTCTATAGAAAGACTGGTGTTTTTTTTCTTTCATATCTCCAAATAACTGTAATCTATGGGGTTTTATTTGTTTGCATGGGGCTTGGCCCTCAGGCAGCACACCTTCAATTTTTTCCATCAAAGTCTCTTGGGCAGAACCTATGGGAGATTCCTTGCAATTTTGATGATGTTTTGAATATTTCTTATTATTTTATACTTCATAATTTAATATTTAGTATGATTTAATATTAATAATATTATAACACAACTTTTATATTATAATTTACTATTTCATTGATTTTTAATTCATTGTTTTGACTATTTCTTAGTGTCAGATTCCTCATTTGTAAATTATATGTAATAATCATGTTAACAGGCTAAAAACTCATACATTCCCAACAGGGGTGTCCAATTTCTTCATGCTGTGGTTCTTTCAGTTCTGTTCCTAGGAGAAATATGTTGAAGACTAACCTTGCCCATTAAATCAATTCCTCTCCCCCAGGCTACCGTTGTGGTTTTTTTTTTTTTTTTTTCCTAGCCTACTCGTTTTTCTTTCTGATAATCAATTCAAACTCTGAACCTGCCAAAAACAGCTATTAATCTTTTCTTGAGATTTTCTTCTCCATCTTCCTTTTCAGCATGCCAGTTAAGTGACAGGTGATTGCACATTGAGAAACTGAGTATGCAAATGAGCATTGGTCAACCCTCCACTAACCCAGAACTCAGACATATACCATAGCAATCCAGATGGAAAGCCAATTTGTCCTCTGGAATAATCATGCAGGAAAGTCTCCTGCTGTACATCAGATTCATGGAAAGTCAGATTTCTTTCTGTAGTAGCAACCCAGAAGCCCACATATCTTCTATCACTCTATTAATAACTAAGAGGTCCCTTAATTTGCTTATACATTTTAATCAGAGGGTTAATCTACAGAATGCCAAACATCTATGTCATAACTAAACCCACAGGGTTGCCCATTTCAGGTCAACCCACCTGCAACTTCTCCAGGACAAAAGCCCCCAATCCTGCTGAAACTGGAGTTTCATCTGGAAGCTGGGAACTGAACTGAGATCCTCTGCAAGAGCAGCCAGTGCTATTAAACATTTTTCCAACTCCTCCTTAGCCACTTATTTAAAATGCTAATTTAAACAGGTAAATGCTTTCTAAGTCTGGTCAAAATAACAGCTAGGGAAGGGACCAGGCAAATCACCAAGTGATAATTAAAAACACAAAACAAAACAAAAATGATGTCTATTTATGTTTTCTTTGTTTTAATTCATTGCCCTTGTTAGTTTTTTTTTTTTCTTCATTCCCCATGAGTGCACCTGGGAGCATGACACCCCTACTGATATTGGCAACAGCAAGTGGGAGAATTTCTTATTATGCTTAGGTTTAGATGTTTTTACCTGAGGAAGGGTAGCAGTAAAAATAAAATTATCTTCCTTATTCCTCTCCCTGGTCAAGGCTCAGAACAACTCTGGGGATATCACTTAATAGCTCATGTATTTCTTAAATAAATATGTGACTTGTAAATGTATGGGTAAAGTTGTAAATATATATTTGGAAACAATGTTCATATGGTGATGTGGTATTTGCCGGAAGAGTCATTATGGTCACACAAATGTGGTAATAGCTAGCTAGAGACATCACAGCTGTTTTTCTAAGTGAATGGATGCTGCACATGCCCTGTTTCCTTTGTTAAATTTTATTGCCTAGAATGCTCTTTACAAACTGATTCACTTTTGCACTTTAACCTTTTATTGTTAACTGTGTTGTGGAACAGTATGAATGGGTGTTTTTCTGTGACTGTAAATGGAAGGATGAACTTGGCTTTGGGAGTGTGGATCAGCGAGCTTTCCCAAGCACTAGAGCTGATGTGGGAAGAAGAGATGCCATCAGAATGAAAGGGTGGGGAATAAGAAAGAAGCAGGAAGCAGTGACAGTGGAAAGTCACTGGGGAAGGAGCTGCTTGCAGAAGGGGAACAAGAAGGGGAAGTGGGAACTGCAGGAGGAAAGGTTAGAAAAACAGAAGGAAAAGGGGGCACATAGGGAATGTAGGGGAGATGACAATGGTCAATCATTTATTTATCATTGAACTAGGACCAAACACCTGCTGTAATTGTTGCTGTATCAAGATGTCCATGTCCTGGGTGGGAAACAGCCTTACAGTGTCGAATTTGCAACCATATGTAGCAAAACTTGACTTTGACACAACAGGTTTTTTTTTCTTTTTTATTATTATGAATAAAGAAGTCACATTTCCTATCCTTGTATATCCTTATTCAAGGTCCCTTCCCCCTCCCACAACATCAGGTCATTCTCTCTTCTCCACAACTCCCCCCCCCCCCCGCAGGCAGGTAGCAGGCAGTCCCATGGTCCCACTGTCCCAATATTGCTTAGTTCAGTCTCCACTCCTGGCAGATCCAATTTTCTCCCCTCAACGTCAAGACTGAGTCAGCTGTTCCTCTAGAGGGAGTGGAAACCAAGGGATCAGTCCAAGGTATTTCTGATCCCAAGTTGTTCAGTGGTTGTGGTTTGCAGTTTGGGCATGCTTTGCTTTTTTATTTGTTTGTTTGTTTAGAGTCCACTAATGAGTGAGTGCATCCCCTGCTTATCTTTCTGGGTTTGTGATATCTCGCTCAGGAGGATATTCTTCAAATCCATCTATTTGCCTGCAAATTTTAGAATATCATTTTTTTCTTACTGCTGAGTAGTATGACACTCAATAAGAGACATCGATCTTGTTTGTTGTTTTCCTCGTACATTTTTACACTTCTTAAATAACAATTGTGCTTTGAAAATAAATGGATACAGAGAGTTAGTCTAAGATGGGGACAACACTAATAAACTTAGGTGAGAATAAATTACCAGGTAGGAAAATTTTCTACCATGACTGGGTGTGTGTGTACTGCAGAGGCCAGGGTATATTGAAGACATGTTTGAATAAGAGATTATGCCTAAGATAGGCAGAAATACAGACAGACAGACACACTGCAAGAGCTGTTGTACTTTTCTACTTCTTTTATGTATTTGTAGATAAGCAAGTCTTCTGAAGAAAACTATTATAGACTGCATATTTCGGTTAAATTATTATTATATCTTCCCTCAATCACAAATTACAGGAGTGATTTATGAGATTACAAAGATAACATTCAGGACTTCTATGATCTAAATTCTTGACATTAACTGCAGAGATTAATACCACTTTTCCTTTAAAGTCCATAAAAATAAATGCCTTCTCAAATAAATTATTTTCAACTTTAATGCAGTGCATCAGGATGACAAATTAATAATTAATGTCAGACAGTACAATGCTGAAGACTTAGAATCACTGATACATCTTCACAGAAAATTGCCCAAAGACAGGCAATTTTAACTTAATAACTCAGTCAATTCTTCAGTCTGCAAATGGTATTAATTTGTGGCTCAAATGGAAATAAACTTTCCTTCTGAATTTTATTAAATAATTTTAAGAATAGTTCAGAAAGGGCCATTTGATAAGCAAAATGAAGCCATTCATGTAAATAAATTGGCTTCCAATCTATCTAATGTCTGAACCTTCAATTTTTTTTTATAAATATGTAGATTCTGTTTGCCTGCTTGCCATTAGCGATTATTTCTTCTTGTCTGAGACATCTCTATTTTGCTTAGAGATAAAAACAAGTTCCTTGGTGTGAAAGTTTATCATATACTTTAGTGGCTTCTTGCATTTTGGAATCATTTTAACAATTATGATTGAGGTCATCATGAACATTATGCAATTGGTATCTTTTCAAGTAATTTTCTACATTCAGTTCAGTTGCTATTTTGTTTGTATAAGGGCATGCTAACGTGATGCTATGGAAGTCCTGTGAGTTGCAGATTTTTCTTCTTTGCATTGTGTATTTTATCAAGCCAGTTCTGTATCCTTAGCCTTGTGCTCTGTGCCCTTGGAGACTGATGGGTTATTACTAGCTAATGTTTAGGGACAGTTTATAGTCTTATTTAGCAGGAACATTGGATACAAATGGAAGCCAGCATATATGTAAATTCCAAGCTGTATGATTCAGGTCATGCTTGCAGAATGTCAGAGAAAGGCAAATCAAACTCAAATAACTTACCAAAGCTACCAGGAAGGATGGTTTGACCATAGCAATGGGTCCAATAGACATTGGGTGACTGAATACTAAAAACAGATGGATTCTGGCAAAGACATGATCATTACAACCTGGTAGCAGAGAGGAAGAGTCAGTTTCCTTCAGTGTTGTGATGCTGACCAGGGGCTAGGCTGTGGATTTCTACTTCTCTGGAAACCTTGTTTTCCCAGATGACAACACTACCTTTTGCCTGATGGCCAATGCATTTACATGCTGTCACTTGCTCCCTGAGTTTTCTAAGGTGCTTAGTGGTTTTCTCTTCATAGTGAGGAAATGATGGTTATTGCATCTGTACCCTCCTTACTTCACAGACACTAAATTTAGTAAACAGTGATTACCCAACAGCAAATGAAAAAAAAAATGGGACCCACAGATTTCCAGAAGCCAGGTAGAACATGTGTGTAGTGACCATGACCACATCTCCAGCATTATTTTTTTAATGACTGGCTGCTTAAAAAATAATCTTTGTCATGAAAAGGTATGGAGTATCTGAATATGCTTTCTTATCCTTGTACTTCTTTAAAACATCTTACCTTATTAAAATAGCCAAGAAGCTATGTCATAGTTAAATCCGTTAAAGTTTGTTTACTAAATCATCATGTTCATAATTATTTATTCTGTCCTTAGTGACAAATGTTTCCTAGAACATTTAAGAACATACTTCAACCTGTTGTGTTTGAGCATGGTTCTAGAATCTCTTCAAATTGAATTTCCCACTTTCTTCTTCCACTTCTAAAATTACTGACAGTGTCTCTTTAAAAGTACAACTCTGTGGTGAGTTTTGTTACAGACAACATTAGGTGTATCCTCAAATCCTTATGGAGAAGTTCTGACCACAGCACTCTAGAATGTGAACTTATTAGGAAGAGTGTGATTGCAGATATTACTAGTTATGTTAAGATGAAATTTTTTGGAGTAGGGTAAACCACTGATTTGATAGACTGGTATCTCTATCAAAAGTAGAATTTGGATACAGAACACAGAGATACAGATATATGCACAGACATACAGAGACAGTATACACACACACATACACATGAAGACCAACATATATACATATTTAAGTACACATACAGATATGTGCTTAGGCAAGACAGATATACACAGACAAACATACAAACATATACATACATGCTCAGAAATAGATATGAATATGCATATATATGCAGGCATATACACATTTATGTACACAAATATTCTCACGCCCACATACATACACAGTATATGTGAAGGGCAGAAATTAAACTGATACAACTATAAGCCAAGAAGTTCTGACAATTGCTAGATCTCTAGAGGCCATGAGAAGGTCCCTCACAGCCCTTCATATATGCCGGCCTCAGACTCCAGCCTCTAGACCTCTCAAATAATAAGTTGGTCTCAGACACCTAGTCTGGGTTCTCTCTTTGAGTGGCTCCAGGAAACCACATGTGGGTCACACCTTAACTCACTTGTGCGCATGCTCCTCTTCCTTCTTCTCCCCATAGCTTCCGGCTTCCCAATTCCTTAAGACTCAGTACAAATGTCACTCTTGGCCTGATGATTCTCTGGACCTCTCCTGTTTCCAGTGCTGTCCCTGGAAAAATTATCCTACTCTCTTCATTTACTCCTAGAATATGCCCCTCGATATTTTCGCATTTCACTTTGTATTCTTAGGCTTAAAAGGAACCATAGCCATCCTACCTTGGCAGCTAGGTAATGTGCATTTGAATGAGCAGCCCAATGATGATGGTTTCCCTGGTGTTTTTTCTCTTGACTTGTTATTGGCACAAAAAATTAGAGCAGTGGCCATGCTTGCCATCTGAAATCCCAAAGGTAGCTTTCTGAGGAGGAGGGCTAAATGTGGGATAAAGGGGTCATTAGCATCTCTTGACAGCCTTTTGCTAGAGGCTCAGATGAGATCAGCATGCTCTGAACACCCCATGCAGATGGCATTAGATGAAAGCACCCTGGCTCTCAGCATCCAGTGTTAATTTCATATTGACGCCCGAAGGAGTAGGAGGACTGTCTTAGAGTGAATTCACCTTGGTTTTAATTGGAAAGCTCAGCAGTTCAGCACTCTAGACACTGGCAGTGGCTAATACATGATGTAGAAATTCTTAACCAACAGCTTTGCTGTGGATTTATTTCTTTTACTCCAAATAAGGAAAAATAATAATTTCATGGATATTCTAAAAGAAAAATAATCAAAACTTTTCCTTTTAATATATATATATACATATTACATTTAAAAGTGTGTGTGTGTGTGTGTGTGTGTGTGTGTGTGCTGCAGCAAGAGGAAATCCAGGAACAATTTACAGACTCAGTTCTCTTTCAACCATGTGAGATCCAGGATTGGAACTCATGTCATTAGGCTTTCTGGCAAGCCTTACCTACTCAACTGTATCTACCCATGCCCCATACACACAATTTTTTCTTTTCTCTTTCTTTCTTAATTTTTTATTTCCTTTTATTGAAAATAATTTTTTCTCATATAATATATCCTGATCACCATTTCCTGTTCCTCTACTCCTCCCATTTCCTCCCCACTCTCCATTCCAGATATACTTCATCATTAGAAAACAAGCAGGCTTCTAAGGGACAGAAATAAAACAAAATAATAAAACAAAATTAACACACTGGAATTGGACAAAAGAACAAATGGAAGGAGTGTACCCCATGAGAAGGCTCAAGAAAGACAGCCCCACTCATTCACATACTCACTGACTTATATTGCCAACATTTGTATGGAGTTGACATTTTAAGTTTTGAATTTAATTTAAAAAATCTACGTGCATGATTGCCTAAACATTTGTATGTGCACCACATATCTTCCACAGAGGCCAAAAGAGTGTGTCAGATTCCCTAGAATTGGAGTTACAGTCAGTTGTGAGTTTCCATGTGGATGCTGGGTACTTAGACTAAGAACTCTTCAGGAGCACCCTGTGTTATTAACCCCTGAGCCATCTTTCCAGCCCAAATATTTTATCTATTAATTGTATTATGCATATTATTAATATATCAACTGCTTATGATTATAACAAGTGAGTCTCGGGGAAGCTCAGATTTGAATTCACAAAATAATGATGATTACAATGTCACATGTCCAAGGAAGTCTTCTTTTCTACTTCTTATTCCTAAACAGACCATCTGGCACCAAATAAAACCTTTTTCTACTAAGGTTTTTGTAAATAAATAAATTGTAAATACTGATATTTATAAAAGGTTGTGGGGTAAAACATACGACTATAGAAGCACATATAAAATTTCTACTTATTTATCATATACAAGTGTATGTAGTAACAATAATTATGAGTGCATTTAGAAATGTGTGTTTCTGTGTGTATGTGCATGTGTATGCACAAGTGTGTGTGCATGTGTGATTGATATATATATATATGTGTACACACACACACACACACACACACACACACACATATATATATATATATATATATATATATATATATATGCCCCATGATAAGGTCACTGGCCTCGCATGAACGATTTTGAGTGAGGCTCATTCTCTCTGAGCTTTGTTATCTCTAAGATGGGATTAATGATATTAATCCCACTGGGTCATGGTGACAATTGGCCAGATTTATCTTTGTAAAGTTCATGACTGCCTGGCACACTATCAGTATTCAAGCCATGTGAGCTCTCTGCCTTCACTTCAGATAATCAAGGGATAGAGAAAAATGGGGTATTGTAAGTGACCATGAGCCACAGGCTCTAAAGACTTACATAGATTTAACATGTTTTTATAACAAAGTGATATTGTGAGCAGAATAAAAAAAGACACAAGAAGTTTAATTGGTTTGAGAACAGTGAAGTGCAGCTTTCAATTATTTAGGAAGATGAAGGAAAGCTTTAGATGGATAATCTAAAACAAAGAATGCTAATTTAATCCAATTAGGCCTCTTTATATAAATACGTTCTTATCTGTTTCAATTTAAATAACCATTGGCTTCCAGATTGAAGACAATAATGAACAGCCTGCAGTGGGGTGAAGCCTCCTCCACATAAAGCAGGATCTGGGAGTTCACCTGGCTCTTTTCACCTTAGGTCACCACTGATGATGGTCTGTTCTCTTGTCTGTCTGTCCCATTCTGCCTGCATGTTTGTCCCAGCTGGTATCCTATGAGAGTGATTCCCAGAGCCCTTTGCAACTTGTTTCCAAGAAGTTTAGATCAATGGAAAGCATCATCATGAGTCAGGGGGTAGAAGGAGGGGAAAGGAAGGTGTGACTTGCTATCTTGTTCTTTTTGAAAGGTCCATAGTGGAAAACAATGGCATCTTCCTCATGATTTCAAATCCTAACAATACAGCCTCTTCTATAGAGTCCCAAGTCCTGCCAGATACCACTGTTCCCATATTGCTGTTCCCTGCAGGTGACCTGTCCCTAGGCTCTGGTGCTATCAACCCATCCCAAATCATTCCAGTGTAAGAGGGCATGATGGTATCCTTATGCAGTTCCAGGTTTTGTTTGTTCCCCTTCATTATCTTTGATCGTCCCTCTTCCATTGAATTCTCTTTATGGAAGGAAGTAGACAATTTTCTGACTGGACTTTGTAAAATACATCTAAGAAGATTCCATATATACTTTGATCGATGGAAGTGTCTTGATGAGACTCAACAACTCATTCCAAAGCTAGCTTCTTTTGTGCCTCTAACATGTAACCCTCTACTGTGATGGGTTCTTATCCCAGCTGTAGGTGACATGTCCCTTCCTGATGGGTGGATGCTGAGAAAATATTCTAATTTTTTTAAAAATTGTGAACAGGTGGATAATTTACATAGGAAGCAGAAGGTTCAGTGTTAACAATATATTTAGTAGAGTAATCAAATGAAACTCACAGCGAAATGCATCTGCCCTGTATCTTCAGACACTACATAGAATCGCCAGTGTCCTGTTTTAGAACAGTGAGGGACATGACTACTTAGAATTAGCTGTTGGCTAACAGACAAGATTATTTTGACCTTATTGAACCCAACCAATATTTCCTTAGAGTTTTGAACTGTTTTTATTACATTTTAAAGATTTGTTTATTTTACGTATATGTTTGCCAGAATGGATATCTATACATCACATGTATTCAGTGCCTGCAGAAGTCAGAAGAATATGTCAGTTTCCCTGGGACTGGATTCACAGATCATTGTAAGGTGCCACGTGGATGCTGGAAACTGAACCTAGACCCTGTAAGAGTGGTCCTCTTAACTGCAAAGCCATTTCTCTGGTCTCAGATTGTTAATGTTTAGTCTTAATTAATTCTCAGACTTTAAGAACACCATTAATGTTTGCATTTTTCACCCTCACGCCTCTGTATGTTTTCATTTCCATTATAGACACCTGCTTGGTAATCTTCTCATGCTGACAACCCACTGTGTGCTTCCACTCCTTCCTCACCTTCAGGCACAGGCCCCTGAGCACTTCCAAGCCTGGGAGAAATTTTCTTTGTCCTGTGTGTTTTCTCATTAGCTCTTTCAACAATAAAAACAGGTAATATTAATATTACAAAGTCTCCAAGAAGTAATTACCCATAGACACACATACCTTTTAAGCAAGTGTTGGAGCACCAATCCAAATTTATCTGTCTCTAATAAAAGTTGTCCTTAACTTTTACAGGAAAATTAGCATAGATATATGTAATAGGGACAATTACAGATAAAAGTTAATTTCCAAATAATATGAAGCAACTCCTTCCACTGTCTGCCCAATCACCTTTGCTTTGCTTCCAGGCAACCCCACAATGTGGTCGTGTTCAGCACCTGAAACAGAATTATTAATATTCACCTTCATATTCAATCTCTCTCTCTCTGTTTCTTCCTCCGTCCCTTCCTCTCTCTCTCATGAAAGAAAGCTTTCAAAATGACCTTCCTTGCGATGGAAGGCAGCCCTTCAGGAGCTATGTCCAATTCCGTATGTCTCAGTGACAGAGACAGTGGAATTCCTGACTTGATCTGCTGTTCTTTTCAGAGCTTGTCTACCAGGGATGGGAGGAGTGTGGCGGGCACAGGTTCTTCAGCTACTCTTGAATCCAGCACCGAAGTGAGACTCTTCTTTCCTCCCATTCAAGGTTTGCCTTAGGTATAAACAGGGGCTGGTTTTCTGTGTGAACATAGTTCATGAGGTGCTAATAGTATCCTTTACAAGAGATAGAAAAGAAACTCGAGTCCTAATCCTTATGGGCTTTAGCCAGGCTAAAGTGTAGATTCAAAGTCTGCCCACCTCGACCCTACCACCAATACTGCAGAACCACTTCCTAGTACCTGGATTTCAATTCCCCCTTTCCAAAAAACTTTTTCAAAAACTCAAAGAATTACTTTTATTGACTTGTTTATCCCTTCCCTTCTAATTGTTTTTATAACATTCTAAACTGACAATGCTGGTCTGTAGGTACAGTTATCTGTCCTCTCTGGTCCATCAATGACATGAAGTTAAAGAAAGGTAACATCATAATTTTAAAGAACACTGAGTGAGTTCATTTCCTCTGAAATAGACTTTCTCTGTTCCAATTCTAAATTGCTGAATATATTTTTTAGAATAAACTGTTTTTAACTTTTAGAACTTTGAATCGTACTATCTGATTGCAGAAGAACATCTAAGAGAAACAGAAAACCAAATATCTTAATCTGTGTTTGGGAGGAGACAGTAAAACCACTGAGGTTCTCTCTCCTTTTATTTACTTATTTTTTGTTTTGGTCTATTTCCATATTTATTACCATGCTTCGATAACATCATTAAGAAACACCTTTTAGAGGCTGGAGAAATGGCTCAGTGTTTAAGGGCACTGGTTGTTCTTACAGAGGACTGGGGATTGATTCCCCACACACTTAGGGTGGTTCACAAGCATCTGAAACTCCAGTTTCAGGGGATTTAATGCCCTCTTATGGCATATTCAAGCACTGCATGCATGTGGTACACACATACACATAACTATAAGTAAACACGTCTTTTAAAATATGTAAAAGTAAAGGTATTAACACAGCAGTATGTACACCACCAGTGGCTATTACAATTGATATGTTCGAGTGTAATTAAAGGTGTGTAGTGATCTCTTGTGTCTCTTGTTGGGACAAAAAAATGGCCAGTAAAAGTGCTCAATACACAAGAGGAGGATCAGAGTTCAAATCCCAAGTACCCATGTAAAAAATTTTGGTGTGTCACACATGCCTGAAACTCCACACTGGGGGTAGGGGGAGAAGAGGCAGGCAGATCCTAGAGACTTTATGGTGAGTCAGGCTAACCTGCATATAGAGTTATATTTCAATGAAGTATCTCAAAGAAGCAAGGCAGGGAATAACTGAGGGAGATACTTGCCATTCTCTTCTGGCCTACACACACACTCACACACACACACACACACACACACACACACACACACACACACAAATATATCATACCAAACCATGCACTTGCACATAAGCATACACATACATGCACACAGGCACAAAACAAAAACAAATCATCAAAGAAGTCAAATTGAAGGAAACAAACCACTCATCATCTATAGCAATATTTTGTAAATTTGAACTTAAAATTGCATTTAAGACACCAGAGTCTTCAAAATCACATGAGACCTACAGAGTCTCTGGAAAAATCAGTCTGTTTGATACAGAATTCCCATATAAGTCTTAGAAAACTTTTGTTTCTGCTTTATTTGGTAAATGAATGTGTACTTTCTAGTCAAACAAAAGGAGAAAAGCCAGAAAGAGCTGTCAACCTCCAAAAGAGTCAGTGTTAGAGGTGGGGAGATGGGAAGGCAGGGAGAGAGGGTCATCTATCTCAAATATCCTGGGGGAAATCTTCCGAACAAAGACCGGCACACTCACTTTCCTTGTATGCGTTTGCATATATATAAAAATAGCTTTTCTCCCATTCCCCCCCTCCTCTCTCTCTTCTCCCTTCCTCCTTCATTGCTTCCTTTGCTCCCTCCTTCCCACTTTCTTTTCTCTCCTCTACTTCTTTCATTCCAGGATCTTGCACTTGCCAGGCATATTCTCTGAACTGTCAAATGTAAGATGGTTCTCTCTCCTGGTTCTCTGGCTCTCATCTATGTTCCTTTATTAGTCATCTTCCATGAACACAACCAATACACCAATGTGGGCATACTATACCAGTCTGGGAATAGAACTATAGGATAAAGGCTAATTTCCTTTATTTTTTAAGACAAGGTCTTGCTATGTAGCCTTAGCTAGCCTAGAGCTTGCTATGTAGACCAGGGTGATCTTGACGTCATTGAGGACCATATGCTTCTGCCTCTCAAGTGCTGGGATTAAAGGTGCTTTGATATAAGAACATGTATTTGGTGTGGCATGCTTGCCTTTAGTTGTCCTCTTCTCCAGAGTTTACATTCAGGTGACCTTCTGATATTGAAAAAGCAATACCCAGCTTTTTCATTCATCCAAGTGTACTTTCCTCAGAAACCCACACTTGAACACTCTTCTAGGAAATCTAAGAAGTAAACTGGGGTTTTGGCTAACAATAGCAAATCAGTTGCTCCTTAAAACAGAAGCTTGGGACTAGAGAGCTGTCTCAGCGGTTAAGAACACAGGCTGTTTGTGTAGTGGACCTGGGTTTAATTTTCAGGACCAACATGGTGGCTTACGGCCATCACTGGCATAAGTTCCTGGGAATCTATGTTCTCCTCTGGCTGCCACGGGTGCTGCATACACATGGTGCACAGATGTACATGTAAGCAAACACTCATATATCAAAAATAAAATAAGTCTTTAAATCCCCAGAGATTTTATTGTAATTTGATTTATTTAAATAGATATTTATTGGCACTTATGTTTCAGACACCATGTTAGTACTTCATGTATAATCATAGCAAGAATATTAGTTGTCTTTTTGGCTAATAAATTTTCAGAAGAAAATATAAAGTGGAGAAGAGATTAAAAAATCTCAGCATTCAGGAACCTTGGGTTCAAAGCCAGCCTGAGATATGTATGTGTGTGTATATATGTGTGTGTGTATGCGTGTAAAGAGAGAGAGAGATCCTGATTTTGTTTCCACATCTCGTCTTAAAAAGAACTGAGAATAAGCAGAAAGTCTAAAAAATGCAATATCAGGGTTCTAATGAAGAAAATGGATCAGTGTCCATGAAGAATAGACTTGGATAGGTGGAGTCAATTTCTTCTGGAACATGAATGATGGGGAAAATTCTAGCAAAGAAAAGCCTATGGTTTTTGACCAGATGTTAAGGAGCAGATGTGTAGGAGGGGCATGAGAAACTAGAAATAAGACAGGAAAATGAAGAGTGATAAAAATTCCAGCCAAAAAATATTCATCTGTCTTGGCCTAAAACATTGTGTTAAAGGCATATGGAAGATCCAGAGTTCTAGACCTGAATTTTGAGACAAGGTTTCTCTTTTGAGGATCCTCAAATAACACCATATAGGTATGCTATCACAGTACATAATAGGCATGTCCTTATATAAACTCTGAGGCTGTTATGCCATTATAGCCATGATTCTTTCAGCCCAGAAGTGACTATGCCCCAATGCACACCATTCACACATGAGTGACTGGAAAGGACTTATCAAATCACAGATGCCTTTCCTAAACACATAATGTCTGGTTTCTACCCCCTTGTTTGATTGCTTTTAATAGTACTTGCCATTCTTACAGCTTCTCATAATGGAACCCATCTCACTCACAGGTATGGCAGTCTCACCCCAGTGTTCTGGGCTAAACAAACACTCATAGACTAATGTTTCAGAGCTATGTAGCTGAAGAAATGGAAGCCAATTTACATGTTGACTGTGTAGCAGGGCTCAAAAATAATCTGGTAAAGTCACACACTTGTGTTCTGTAGTCTTAACTGGGAGGTAGAAATGAGGAGCCTATTTATTGTGTTATCTGAGAATACCCTATGTGTGAGTCTGTATCAAGGTAATACCAATTCATGTACAAGTCTGAGATAATGACAGCAGCTTGAGGATTAAGTTAGTGTGTGTCAAATACTTCAAACTTGGTACACAGAACACCCTCAGTTTGGGGATTGTTGGGACTAGTTTTGTATCTTGATTCTGGCCATGTGGGCAGGAAGAAAAAAGCCTTAAACAGAAAGAGGCCTAGAGAGACAGTTGGAGTCCACAGGTATCCTGAGCCAGGTCCAGAAGGCCCAGCACTCTTTTAAACTATTTGTATCATTTACATAAATGCTCTCTTTCTCATAGAAATTCGGGAGAAATTCGATCTTTACAGCCAAATAAAGTCAATTAAAAAACCCAATTCAGAGAATGAATTAGGCAATAGTTTGCTATTCCTAAACTTTTTCTAGGTTTGGGGCATATGATGTCATGTAAAAAAAATGGGTTATCACCACATTGCTAAAACTTGCTCATTGTTTTCTAAGTGTATGCTAATCCGATAATTAATTTAATAAAATTTTGCCTATGAATCCTCAGATGATGCTTGTAAAATGTTGGGATAATGTAATAATAAAAATCTTTCCACCACAAGCTGATGATGCTTAGTGAAGCTCTTCTGGAAGGAGAGTATATTCCAGGAAAGTTAAAAGGGGTGTGGTGTGTGTGTGTGTGTGAATGCGCACATGCAAACGTGTGTTGTGTATAACCAAAGCATTCACCACAGACTGGGGCACTTAAACTTTCAGGGAAAGCAATGAGGTAAGCAGAAAACCCATAGCAATCATAACTTGGTAGAATGTTTTGTTACAAGTGAAGAAAGAAAGACGTTATTAAGGCTGAAATACAGATTGGGGGCAAAGTGCAGTGATGAAATGAGATGAACCACTTACCTGGCACAGGGGGAGCAGAGAGGAGGGAGACCCAGGTGACAGACACACCAGTGCATCATGCCCCTGCCCCACCTGCAAATCAAAGTGTGCTTGACGAAAACAATCCATCTTTTGAAATCTAAATTTGTCTCATTTCTTTTACAATTTACCTTCAAATCACCAAGTTGCATCTAAGCTTTTGCAGCTGTGTTTAACCTGCAACCCACAGATGTCCCAGAATAGCTATGAATGCAACTACACACCTATAGATGATTATGTCCATCAGTGGCTACAAAATCAAATGGTTGGATACCTCCAAGGACAACCCTCATTTCTGGTTCTCATTCTGAAACTACTTTCTCTGTTGATCAGGGGAGGTTTCTCATTACTGTTCACAGAGGCAGGCTTTCTTTCCTTCCATACCCACAGATTGCTATGATCATTATATTTCCTTGACAAGATTCTAATAATGCATATGAAGTTGACCTCTGGTAATGCGTTCATACCACTGTACCACTTGTTGCCTCAGTTTATTGTTTTACTTGTTGTTGGCTAGGTTTTCTAAGCAAATCCCAGACATCACATTTCATATGCAGATATTTTGGTATCCATAAAAGCAACAAATGCTGTAGTTTTATTTATTAGTTTAAGAGGGGAGCCTTTGAAAACTGTTGACCTCCACAAATGCATCCCAGGCACTAAATGTTGTATTTCTTCCAGCCTTTCAGAATCCCTGTTAATGGGGACAATGCCATCTGACATGAACAACTGGGGCTTTATTTTCTGCTATCATGTAGAATGTTCTGAATTAACTAGATATAACATTGTATTTTGTATTTTTATTGAACTTCTAAAGAGTCAATGTTGTTTCCAAAACTAGAAATTGGAAGTAGTGTGCCATAAAGAAAAACACTTAAATTTAGACTAAGAAAGCCTTAGTTCCAACTGGGATTCTTCTATTTCAATGAAGTTTTTAAATCTTAGCTGCTACAGCTCTACTATGAAAAAAAAATCTGGCTGTGCTATGCTGAAAATTACATCCATATTCTTCACATTTTAATCTGCATCTATTTTAAAACTTAATCTTAAAATATGGCACCAGAGCTGTTTACCTGCATACACATTTTAGCAGAGCCAAAAGCATTGACTGTTAATTTTTTGATCCAAGAAAAACAACACAAATCCCTCTCTTTCTCTCACACACAAAAAGTTCTCATAAAGACTAAAATATTAAATAAGATAATGAATGTGAAATGCTGGCCTACAGCAGACCACACTAAATGGTATCTATTATTACTACCTAGAAGCAAGATCCTGTAACTCAGGAAACCTATTCCTTCCCTTATAGGATTAGGCCCATGAGTCACACACAGCTCAGCTTCAACTTGCTATTATACCAGCTAGAATGCTTATCAATTATAAAAAAAATAATTTCAACAGAGAACACTGATGTGATCTGGAATTATAGACAGAAGGGCTAGACAAGATACACACAAAGATTCAGGCTTGAATCATCATTTTAGCTATAAGTAAATGGGGTGGTGGAGGGTAAAAATGGACTTAGGCAGCTTAGAAGAGCCTTGGATCTGTGACTCAGCACAGGGTTATGGGATTCTGATTTAACTTTCTGGATCTCTTTCACAAGGTCTAAACCAACCAACTGGACAAATTGGCAGAAGAGGTAACCTCACCTAGGTTGTGTGATCTGCTAATTCTTTAGCTGGTGAGCAATCTCCAATGTCCTGCTATACAGACTTTAGCTCAGGATTTCCACCTGCTGGGTTAGTGTATTTGCATTCACTGGGCAGTCTGAGCACAGGCCCAAAGAGGCAGGCCACAGGAGATGGTTCTGACACATGACTGCCCCTCAGAGCAATGGGAGTAGGTTTTTCATCAGCAGCTGCCATATCCCTGGAGCTTGATTCTCACTCTGTGTTGTCTCTGCAAGTACTATCAGAGGTGGGACTGGATTTTCCTGGTGACAGATTGCTGTTTGGTATTATTAGAAAGTGTTAGTTAAGGTTGTCAAAACCCTGCTTTCCTCTGCTTCCTGCCTGTCAATATTTATTGATCCTCCATGGTGTTCAGAGCCGCATTTCCTCCATTCTCCTCCTGACCAGCAACATCACTCTCTAATTCTAGTTTAAGAAAATGATTCCTTTTTGTTCCAAAGCAGTGACATTCAACCACATGTGATCACCTCTTTAAGATGTATCAAGAGCTACTGCCACTGCACATTTATTCACTGTTGGACAGAGACAGGTGTGAACCTGTCAGAAAATTCTTCATAGCCCCACAGCCATCTTGGCAGTGAGTGTGAAAGCCCAGGAAGATGTTATGGGTGACAGCTCCTCCTAAGAGCATTCTTTCTGGAGGGCAGTGGAACTTGCTTCATCTGCCAAGAGTCCCTTTTCCTTCCAGCTGTCAGTGTTCAGAGGATGAGCACCAAGCCACTATTGGAATAAACTTTCTGTTTGTGTCAGAGTGAGGACAAAAATAGGAGTAGGTGGGGAATGACTCAGTGAAATAACTGGGCATCTGCTAGCACAGGGACACTGAGCTGACTCACCACCTGTTCATGTGAGCAGGGATGTGACTCACTGTTCAGAGAGGCTGGTTTCTAAGGAGACCATCAAGGGGCAGGTAGCAGCAGCAGCTTGTATGAACATGGTGTCATGTGGTCACTGATTCCCTTGTTGAGTGACTTCCATATTTGGCTGAGTATACGTTCTTTTCTTTTCTTTTTTTTTCTTTGAAAATTATTCATAGACATACACCTGTTAGTAGCAAAAGATTTGTCTGCCCACAATGAACAACCGATTTCCGTTCTGAGCCATTCTCCACACCTGTTTATGCCTAGCTGAATCATACTGAGCTAATGGGGGTCAGTATTCATCTTTATATTAACTAGCTGCTGGATAAAAAGGGGGATGTGGCCTTGGTCAGTTGTCATGAGTTGTCAAGCAGCACCCTGAAACTGGGCAGTTAGTATTTCAGTTCAATCCCAACCAGTCCTTTGAGCTCTAGAAATTAGCAGTGCTTTATAGACCATGCCAAATGGGAGGAGATGCCCTGGGATCTTTGCTTTCCCACACTCATGCCATCAGTGAATTCTGTTCTCTCCTCCTTGAAGGCAGTTTCAGCGTACAGAGTGTTTATCTTGTCCAGGGCTTATTGGATTGTGGTATCATGTCATGGACCCCTGGCACGATCTCTGCTTCTACACTTGGCTCTTTTGTAGTTTTATCTCTGTAGAGTGGCACAGTCATGCCACTGTGCTTGTTCATATCCTTGACATTAGTGTTCTGCTACTGCCACACATTCTCACTGCTGTTATTCACTCTGAGGCCAATTGAAAATTTTGAAACCCTGAGCAAAAGCAAACCTTTCCTTTAAGTCAGTTGCCTAAGGTGTTTTGTCATAGTAACAGAGAGCTGACTTGTTCACATGTGGAAGATTTTAATTAGAGAAACAGTATGAAGGTAAAACCCACTGAAGGATAAATCAAAGTAATGTGTGTGTTAAATACAGCTTAAATCAATGGTTCTCAACTTTGTTGGGGTCACATTTCAGATATTCATATTATAATTTATAACAGCAAAATTACAGTTAGGAGGCAGCAATAAAATTACTTTATGGCTGGGGTCACCACAACATGAGGGTCACAGCATTAGGAAGGTCACATGATCTTTTTTTTTCTTTTTCTGTATTTCTGTGGTCAAAAATCACCTCCGGTGCTACCAGTCACCTGTAACTCACAATGATACACAATCTGTCAAAGGCAATGAAATTCATATAAACCCTGTAGAATCAACTAATCCACAAAGGTGTGTGTTTGTACAACTTGAATTACTGGCCCTCCACTGAGGTGAACTCACTGACCTCCTGGATCATTTCCAAGACTTTCAGGATGCTTTCTTCTATTTGAAAGAAAACAACAGAGAAAAGATGAAAACAAGGTGAGATTATCTGGGCAGAGCTAGTTTATGCCTGTTTTCCTGGAGAAATAATTAATTGAAAGACCTTCTTAAACATAATTTTTATAAGCTTTATTAAAAACTTGAGCATAAATAGCACCACATATTAAAATCAATGAATTACTGAGATGTAAAGACTTTGAATTCATTTAATTTAAAAATATAATAAAAAGCCCTGGTTTGGGAAAAGTAAGTGTACTAATTCCTTCTGGGATTAACTGTTTCCATTATTATCCTTTGGGTGAATTTGTTCAGTCTTTGACTGTAGAAGGTCCTGGCCATAGGACCCTCTTGAAGTGATGGCCCAAATGCTCTGACAACTTTATAGACCACAAGAAATCTGCAACAATAGTCGAGTCTGTGTAGAACAGGGGATTCAGGGAGAGAAAGAGAGAAAGATGGGGTCATGAGTGTCCTGTGGCTGCCAGATCTGTAGTCATGAGATCTTGAGTTAGACAAGCTAAATGGAGCCAACTTTTCAGTGTGTTTGGCTTTAAAAAACACTCTCTTCTGCTTTTTCATTTAGTTCCGAACACTCTGACAGAGCTCCCTTCATTCTCTTGACTCTGGTATGTACTGTAGAGGGATTTTCAAGCCCGGTGTCCTCTGCCTTCCCCCATGAGGCATCCTTCTCAGAACCAGGTGGCTTAGTAATGCCCCAAGAATTCATAGGAAAGCTGATAATGTGAAAAGCAATTTTCTATAAATCTTGGAGTATTTGCTTACTTTTTTTTTTCTTTTTCAAATCAGGAAGTCACATTATAAGCCACAAACAGAATTCATTCCCAAATGGGTTAGCACTAACTTTAGAAGCAACTATTTAAAAACTGTCACCGTGAGCAGCCATATTTGAAGCTATTCTATGAACAATGGCGTGAACAATTGTAAACACAGCTACAAAAATCCTTGTCAACCACAGGTTTTCTTCAGGGTCCCCTACATTTTGGGAGCAAAAGGAGACTTTGAGAAAAGGAATGGACTCATCACTGAAAAAAGCAGAAAGTCCTAGTGTCAGTCACTGGAATGTGACCCCCAGAATCACAGTATCCTAACTGTTCTTATTTGTATGTGGTGAGTCTCCTCCTTAGAAAAATGTTTGAATCATTGGCATTCACAAAACAAGCCATTTTGCCACCAAGGGCACATGCCTGGAGTGCATTCTTGAATGTGAAAGAAAATTAATGCGTGCAGTGCCACCTCAGGTGTACCTAATTTGTCTTCTCAAATCAGAAGGATGGTGTCATAGCATTTTCTAGGAGCAGTCTCTGAATGAGAATATACTTATGACTTAACATTTGTCTTACCCTTTCTGGATTGTAAAGTGCTTTCAGCTTGATTGTCAGCTTGGAGAGGCTTCCAGAGATAGGCGGGCCTGGCTGTGGAGGGAGTGGATGCCTCAGTAGGATATCATCTCCTGGCCTTTGCTGTAGTGAGTCTTCCCAGAACAGCCCATTTGGCTCAGTAGGATATCATCTCATAGCCTTTGCTGTAGTGAGCCAGAACAGCCCATTTAGGAAAGGTCACAAACTGTGAGATCTCTAATGCTTCAGAGCATCTCCCTTGCAGTGTTTACTTTACATAAATACCCACTGAATTAGGAATTATGTTAGAATTAGTTGTAAAGGCAAAAATAACACAAATTTGAAAAACGTTTTTTATAAATTTTGAAATTGCCAGATATCTGTTTCTTTATGGTTACAGATTTGATTATTAGTTTAATTGGTCAGATCCTCAACAGATATTCCAATGTATGTCCCTACACATTCTGAAAACTAGGATAACTCATTTGCATATTCAGTGCATATGTTAATACCTACTTTATCAACATTTCTCATCTCTAGAAGATACAAAAGACAATCAAGTTTCTGCCCCTCAAAGCTTATACTTTATTGAAAAATTGGAGTTACAAAATGTTTTGGATCTAGAAAGATGAAAACTTAGAATCCATTTCTGAGGAAAGAGATTGAGAGCAACCTTGGCAAAGTCCAGTTTCAATTGGGTCTTGATAAATAGGCAAGCTTTGTAAGGTCAAGGAAAAAAGATGTCATAATCAGTGGAAGAACTTGGAACAATGAAACAATCAGAGGCCAGAGGGAAAAATGAGAGGTTGTCACTTATGGTGTGATCATAACTGAATCATATCAGAGAAGCCCACCAATGAACAGCGTCTTGTGTGGCTCCCACCATCTGCTTTCTGAAGTCTAAGAAACGCGATCACCTAAAATAAAATTAGAATATAGGCCTATTACATGTATCAAGAAAGAATCATAGTCCATATTCAGATAAGTGTTGGTAATTTTTCACAGGCTTAAAGCTGGTTCATACATTGTATTCTGGCAACTTAAAGCTGGTTCATACATTGTATTCTGGCAACAATTACTCAATTCTTATTTAAAAGTATTATATTAAGCAAAATTAAAGCAAGCAAAACTACTCACCACCCAAATTTTCAGTATTCACACTTTACAAAAAATTATATTCTTCTACCGTCATTGTCTTCTTTGTATGTGTGCATATTTTAGTATATCAGGAATATTTTTCTACTTATTGCATATTTTCAACAGGCAATTCTTTTGCTACAGTAGTTTCTATTGTACATGACTATCATGATTTATGTAACAGGTTTTCTATTGTTAGCAGGGTGGTCTGTGCTTTTATTTTTAAGTAGAAAGCATTATAACAAATAGCCTTACAATGGAACCTCTACTCATATCCACAAACAATCCATTAGAATAAATACCCAGATATGGCATTCCTGTTTCATTGTGTGGTGCAATATGCTGTGATGCTAGTGGTGGTGGTGGTGGTGGTGGCATGTGTGTTCTAATTCTATTCCCGAAGTGTATCTCTCCTTATACCCACCTGCAGCAAGGCTGCATTACTTCTCAGAAAAAAAAAAATGATACAATCTTTGAGGGAGATGTGATAGTCAGAGGCACGGAGCATCAGTGACATTTGGGCAGAAACATTAAATCACAAAGACTTGTATGTAGGGAGCCCTTCAAAGATAAATCTTCTACCCAGAGAACCCCTCCTTTATCCATGCATAAGAATCAATTGCTATTCTCTGCATCACAGCTTCGTTCCCATTACCAACCCAGCTTGGAAAACACTTCCATCTCCTTCTAATAGAAACCATCTGAGAGGCTAAGGTTTGCTGCTATTTTTCATTATGCTGAGGCTGCTCACAGAGGCACACTGTGGCAATCACAGACACTAACCAGGCAGTAAGTAAGGGCAATTTCATTACAAGTGCACACTTGCATTTTATGCCCCTTAATCACGGTTACTGCTCCCTCAAGCAGTTCAGGCTTCCAGCTCAAGTTTTGACAATACCTTCTTTGTCTGAGGAATGCTGCAGTGAGGGTGAGTGGCATTTATTGGTAGGAATGGCTCCCTGGCACCTGACACAGGGACAGTACAAAGCCCCCTTGCTGCATGTCACCTTATGCAGAGAGCAATGTTAATACCAGTCACAGACCTTTCTGGCTTAGTGGTTTTATGTTTTCTTAGCCTCTGGATGTTTAATGAGGTTCCTCTTATGCTCACCTCTTTGCAAAACCTGTCTGGTTATAAGAATGCCCCAGGATACAGTGAAAAATTCCTCAGCCGGGAAGAGGAGCTCAATGGGAGATATCTAAATGGCTCACTTGCTGTTCTGTGCTGCTCCTCAAAGCATCTTGTAGCCTTGAGTCATGATTATTGAACATGGATCATAAATTAAATTAAGTTAAATGACATGTTCAAAATTCCGACCTGTCAGAAATATACTCAAATGGAGATTTCTGAGTTAGAGTGATAAAGAAATCAATTGCATGGTTAGTGTTTGCTTAAACTCAATTTTAAGAGTTTTCCCTGGTTACCTGCCTTCATGGTATAATATTCACAGGGAGTTCTCTCAACCACGGTTGTCTCTAAATGGGTCAGATGCAAAATGTTGGGAACAGTCTCAGGAACAATGTTGAACTGAGGGTCCTTTGAGTGAGAGGTTTTCCTGTACACATGGGTTGAAAATGAAGGGTGTTAAGATAGACTGAAAAGCAGAAAACACTGCTCCCACATTCTCATGATCAGTAGTCTGAAGCAAAATACCTTGAAACAGACCCCTTTGTTAACCATCACCACAGATAATGGCCTCTTCAGAATGGAGACTAACAAACTGATGCTTATTTTGACATCTAGAGCCTGAGTATCAGGCTTTCGTATAGTGCAGATATCAAAGGCACCATTCACCACTGAGTAACTACTTTGTACTAGATACTTTTTTTTTTATCAGCTCTTTGAGAATTTTGTACAATGTCTTGATCATATTTATCTTTCACCCCTAACTGTTCCCAGATCTTCCCCCCTGCTCTCTATGTGCCCTACATTGTGACTTTTGTTATGTTTTATTTTATAAACCCATCAAGTCCAATTTGTGCTGCAGGTATGATCTTGGGTGTGCAGATTTTCATTAGGGCTTGGTTGATTGGCACCAGGGTCACATGGTTAAGCTAACAGACTCTCCGTCTCTCAGCAACTGTCAATCACCACTAGATTATCAGTTAGGGATAGGACTCTGCACACACTCCCCTCCTCCATACCTGAGTTTGGTCAAGCCTGAGCTTGTATTAATCTTGCAGATACTGTCCTAACTTCCCTTAGTTCATATGTAAAGCTGCAAATCCGAGTGTGTCCAGGAGACACTCTTTCCTTGTAGTCATTTATTACTTCCAGTTCTTGTGATCTTTCCACTTCCTCTTTAACAATGACCCCTGAGCCTTGGGAAGTGGAGGCGTGATATAAACATCTCACTTAGGGCTGAACATTTGGAAGCTTCTTATTCTATGCACCTTGCTCAGCTGTCGGTCTACAAATAAAAGTTTCTTTGATGAAGGTTGAGGGATGCACCAACCCATGCTCTAACAAGTCAGTAAGAGTCAGCTTAATGCTATGTCCACTAAGCAGAATTGCTGTGGGACTATGATATTGTCCACTGTAAATATTTGTCACTTGTATTAGTTTAATAAAATGCTGATTGGCCAGAAGGCAGGCAGAAAATATAGGTCGGACTACCAGACTAAGAGAACTCTGGGAAGAGGAAGAGCAGAGAGAGAGATGCCACCCAGATACAGAGGAAGCAGAACCAGCTTAAAAATAAACACAAATCTTTTCTGTGGGGAACTCCTTCATTATTCTTAGTTTAAGCAGAGGAAATTTGTCTAGGATCTTCATCAAATCATGGTTTAAAGTAGTATCTTCAAGGGTGGTTATGCCTATATTGGGGCTGGCTTTTGACTCAGCACCATAGTTTCTGTCTTGTCTTCAATATCACATTGAAATATCTGTGCAAAGAGAATCAGTCTTAGAGCTACATAGCCCAAGACACTAAGTAAACTGGTTAGCGGTTTGAAGACCCTTAGTAGCAATAACCCTGAGGTAAGATGTGTCAGAGCTGCATTGAGAAAGAGTTATGTGGCTTGAAGTCTGGCCAGGGATACTTTCTTGAAAGGAAAGGCTTGCTACAGAAGTGGAGGCAAGCAATTCTGTTCCCCTCTTCCCCTTACACTGTACTTCGGACAGCTTCTAGGACTGCACCTCTATTTCTGCACTGCTCAGTGGTTGCAGTGATAAATAACACAGCATGATCCAGAGTGCAAGAGAACTGGAGGGTTAGGCAGAGGGCCGTCCCTGAAGGGGGCAGACCTCCCTTTTCAACCACACATCTATCTAGTCTCTAATCAGTTTGTTAAAAGTGGTCTAAAATTCCATGTACTTTGCACTATAGTAACTGACTGACATGCAGGGTGGATCTGAGCTCTGGGACATTGATTGACCTTAGGACAGGTCAGCTGAACAATGGGAAAGAGTCACAGTTAAGCAAGGACAAAGATACACGTGCTGGATCCTATGTGAATATAGTGTCATGGAATGCATGCCAGACAATGCATTTGAGGATTTGGGGAGGGGACTAGGGATTAAGAAAAGTCTTTGCAGGAAGTGCAGTAATCTTATGATTGATGTGAATCTAATCAGTTCTAATTCCTAATTTAAACAAAAAGAAATCATGGAGCTACAGGTCATAATATACCTCAGACATACAACTTGACCAAGTATGTGGCATGTCAACAAAACCTCAATTTACAATCTGATAATTTGGATTGTAGAATTTACCAAAATGACGTCAAGGAGAAAGTTGTCGATTAATCAGATACCTGATTGGAAATAACTCTGTGTTAAGCACAATTTTAATCGTTTAAAACTTTATTATATTTTATGTGTGTGGGTGTTTTGCCTGCCTGTATGTATGTGTACCATGTGCACGTGGTGTCAGTGGAAGCCAGTAGAAGGCATTCGATATTCTGGAAATAGAATGAAAGACTGTTGTGAGCCTCAGAGTGGGTACTCGGAACTGAAGTCAGACTCTGTAAAAGCAGCCAATGTTCTTAATGGCTGATTCATCTCTCCAGTCCCTTTAGGCACATTTTAATCATTGTTCATGCAAAAGAGAACACGGTGTTTTTAGCAGTGAGAAAAAATAGAACATAACTCTGTGCCAGCTGATTATAATTCTGAGAAGAAAAATACAAAGAGATGAGCAGGGTGATCACAGGAGGTCAGCATCTGACTAGGTTGACCTACAGTCTGAGGTAGGGTTGAGCTAGTCCCTTGCTATGTTAGTCAATTTTCTGTTGCTCAGACAAAAGTCTGTGACCAAGAGTAACTTCTAGAAAATATATTTAGGTTGATGGTTCCAGAGGGAGAGTCAATAATGGTAAGGTAGGAGTAACTGGAATAGTATGCTGGGAAATGAAATATTCAATATCAGATACAAAACAGTGAATTGGAAGTAGGGTGAGGTTATGACCTTTCCAAACATGCCTGCAGTGGTAAACTTCCTCCAACAAGACTCCACCTCCCCAAATAACACCAGCAGCTAGAAACCAAGTGTTCACCTGTGTGAGCTTGTAGAGGACATTTCTCATTCAGCCACCACACACAGACCACATTCCAAGAAGAGCAATCAAGCAATGCCCTGAGGCAGACATGTACTTGAGACATTTGAATAACAGGGAAGGAGATGTAACTGCAGCTGCCAGAGTGACACTGAGAACAGAAGTTGAATCCAGAGCACCCATGTGTGATGTTGAGGACAGGTTCACACAGGTGTAACTGGAGGTTTTGTTAACTATACTTAACATGGCATGCCTTTAAAGGTGTAAGCAAACTATCTGTAGACTTGATGTAGCCTATGGAGAGGCATAGCAGAGATGGGGTCAGGAGACCTGCCAGAACCTGGGAGTGTTTCTATGACAACCTGTTGGGGGAGGTGCTGAGATTTTTGCACACACATACACACACACAATCTTAGAATTTGAAGACAGACTAAAAATGGGCTGAGGGATAGGATGGATTGGGGAAGCTTTGGGTGGGAAGTTCCAGGTTATTTAGGAGATAGACCCTGTCTCAAGGAAATAAGGTCAAAAAGCTAGAGCAGGACTCTTGGGGTCTTTCTCTGGCCTTTGTGCATGCATCTGACAGCGTCACCCCACACACAAACACACACCTACACTTGCATGCACCGTTCCCCCACACAGGCACACACACGCTCACACAAAGTGTGAATTCCCACCCATATCATTGCTTCCTCCTCCTGCCCTTGAAATATGTCAGTTGGTCTCATTAAAAACATTGATTGCATTTTAAAGCAAATTGACCAATGATTTTTACTTTCCAAGTGGCAGGTTACAAATGTTTAAAGATGTTTGCAATCTTTTTGAGCCTATCTGTTAAAACCAGGAAGTCACTTCTGAGTGGCTGACCTTTCTATGGTCTTCATGTCCCATTAAATACTTGGATATTGAAAGCTTCAGATCACTTTTAGTCTTAATTATATTTTATTATTCCCCATTCTTGCAGAAGGTTTCAGTCAATTTAACCAGGGGAGTCTTTCTTCACCTTTTCTCATTGGTTCACTTGTAGTAAAATGATGACAGATATCTAGAGATGTCAAATTAATTTCATTTTCATCACAATGGCTATTTTTCCTTGAACTGTGGTAAGAGAAAGAATGATTTTTTTAGACAGGCCATCACCATGGCTATATTTACTCTTTTACAGCTTTGAGCCCTGGTACATCTTCAGAAGCAAAAGATTAGAATTTCTCAGTTTTTACCACACTTGTTTACATGTCACATCGTGACAAAGGGTGAATAGGTGATGAAACCTCAAATGTCCTTAGCATCAGCTGAGGTCATCTCTGCTTTACGAAGTGAAGAATACACTCCAGTTTCCCTGTCTTTGCGACTCTTCTTTAGGAGGAGAAATTATTTTTAAGGGCTCAGGTTTTTGCCTATTGCTCTTGAGTGAGAAGAATGTTCATATCTCTCTCCCTCTATTTAAATTTAATATTAGCCCAATTCTGAAATCTGTCTCATGTTAAAATGCTGCTTACAGAATTATTTGTTTTTAAATCATTTGAATGCTTTCCAGGTACCTCAAAGTGAATATACTGCTCAGTAAATGTTTAGCCACAGCTAACTTGTCCTCCAGGCACCATTAAGCATGTTAGCTGGAGGACCAAATAACAAGCATATGAAAAAGTTTTTCACAGTTAAAGTATCTGTACAGAGAAACAATCTCAGGTCCTTTGAAATGAGACTATGAATAGTTATCCTTATAAAAGTGGCTTCCATAGGACATCAAGTACATGCCAAGAACTGTGCCGTATTTAACCCTTGGGAGACCCTTGAACAGAATGAAGAGGAGACTAAAACTCAAGAGGAACTAAGTAAGTTTGTTTACTAGGCAGCTGGAGATTGGAAGCCTGGCTGACTGACTACAAAGGTGTTGTTCTCAAACACAGGACACTCTGGATGCTTTTAGTTGAATAGTGGCCTGGGCATGTGCCAGAAATTCTTCCTTGTCCTTATGACTCTATCTGTGACCTTGCCACTACCCTTGAAGTACAGAACACATTTTCTCTTTTATTGACTCTGAGATGTCCCCATGACTATTTGGGGAATAGCATGTGGGAGAAGTGACCAAGGATAATGCTTGAGAAAGCTCTGTCTTTTTCTTTGATCTCTTAACACGCTTCTAGACCCAGCCGACAGCATGGAAGAGGAGTGTAGAGGATGACAGAGACCCTCACCCTTGCTCCTTGCCGTGCTCGCAGAAAGAGCTAGTACCCAGGACCAAAGGAATAATTTGGCAGGTCCAGTATGAAGTGACGAGGCCAACAAAGTCAGTACTTTTTCCTTCAGACTCAGCATCCTAATGCACAGTGACTAAGAGTCTCTCAATGGGATTGTAGTTTCCATGCCTGGACATCTTTAGCTCTGAGACTGGTGGTTGTCAAGAGTTGCCTGTTGAACTCTGCACAGGTTACATGTAAGCCTGCTTGCTGCACCCCTAAGATGGTGTACATCCTTAGCTTTAACCTTGCCTGCATCTGGTTTGATGTTCCTGTTAGAAGCTAAAACTAATAGCTGAGCCCTGGACTTCTACACTAATGAAGAGAAGACAAAGGTGGCCATGAAGCAGGAGTGGAGTAAGGCTTCATGCAGCCCAAGAAGTGAGGAGTCAGGAGCCTACAGCTAAGAAATGATCCAGGGATAGTATATCATGGGGGGAAAATGGGGCTGCTTATGCCAGGACTCTGAGTCCCCAACATTTGCTCCATTGTTCCCTCAATCTTCTTCAAACACACACAAATTCAAACATAAGGTTCCTAAGAATCTCAAGATGGCAGCTGCAGATTATTTATCTCCATGCAATTAATTGTGAAGGTGAGAATTAGAAAAAATAAATGCAAACATAGGCTACAATTAGAAGGTTCCTGAGGAGAAGCTGAGACAGCTAAGAAAAGCTTTCCATGGGAGGAGAATCACAGTTCAGTCCTTGAAATGTGTACAGTTGGGGAGCTGTAGGCAGTAATTGGCTTTGCATGGCTGTCTGCTATATCCACACATAGAAAATCAAATCCCTGTGTTAAAAGTCGGAGCAAATGCTAGAGAGTTATCCCAGAGTGCTTACTGCTTTTGTGGAAGATCTGATTTTATCCCCTGCATTCAAGTCAGGGGGATCACAACTGCCTTTAATTCCAGCTGTGAGGGATCTGGCACCCTCTTCTGGCCTACAAGATTGTAACATTCATGTTTATGAACAACATGACACAACACACACACACACATAAAAATAAAAATCAGTTAGTTAATTAATAAGAGGAATTAACCCCTCAACCACCTACCTTATGTTTTTATCACCCTCTTACCATCTCTAGATATCTTATCTTTGTCTCTGACTAAAACCCTTTCAGCCTGAGGAAGTTAGGCTCAGGTTTCCCCACTGCTCTTGCTTTAGATTTATCATTGCAGCTTTTCCTTTGAACAGTTTAGAGACACTGAGCCACCATGCCTGTGTGCCCACCCACCACCCTGGCCCAGCTGACCTGTCTCTAAGGCCCTATCTTTTGTACAGTTTTACTTTTTACTATCCAAAAGTGAATCGAGCTATAATCTAAAATTAACTCATAGGTTTTGCACTAGACATACATATTTGTCTGTGGTACCTTTCAGTTCTTTGAATTTCAATTGAGCTTAAATTATTATAGGTTAATTTTCGGCATCTACACCTTTCTTAAGATCTCTGAATGACTCTTATGTATATACCAAAGTTCAGGCATAATCATCAAGACTTTAGACACACTGCATTTACAATATCTATTACATAATTTTTGATGTTACAACTCATTTATTTCTTAAAGCTTAAATATGAGATCTTTAAGAATTCCCAAGACCTTCATCATAGAGGAGTTTATTAGCTATTTGACAATTATTTGAGTCTAAGTATGAGACATATACTCTTTGCCTAAGCATTTTATTATATTAGATTCTCACTTTCTCAGATTCTCATAGTGCTAGGATTCAGAAACCTTAATTCTTTTGATGTTGGGAAAGCAAGTACAGTAATTCTTATTGTAATGTGTTCAACAAAACTAGGTTGACTTAGAAGGTTCTAGAATTGTATCTCCTGGGTTTTTCAATCATGTTGCTGTGCCAACTCGCTGTGTAACACTGAGCAAATAATTTACAGTTTCTGAGACTTCTTCTTGCTTGAAATTCATATCAACAGTATTTAGTCTTCAAGATAATCTTGAAAATTAAGGGATAGGCCCTCTGCTTCAGAAGTCACCCCAGCTGCTGGAACTCTAGTTATGCCACTCTCTCAGTGGATAGTGGCCAGCCTATCGCTAATCCCCTTCTCCTAATCAATGCCATGCCCTAGCTCCCAAATCAGGCAGAGAGCCCCTGCTTGACCAGAGGCCCCGATAACCCTCAGAACCACAGGTTCAATGCCCTCCCATAGGCTTCTTTACTCTCCCAGTGCTTCTCACCATAACCTCAATTCCCCCACCTCTATTCATTACCATTTTTCAACCCTTCATTCAGGTGGAAACCACCTCTGTATGACTGGAGGCTATATCTGCCGTCAGAAGCCCAGCCTCCAACTTCGGAGGAGACTCCTTGCTCAACCACAGGCCATTGCAGCCGAAAGACCAGAGAAGTGACAGAAACCATGGGAAAAAGCACTGTTCAACAAAGACAAACTCAGAAACCTGCACCTAAACTTATAATCACCTCAAACCCAGACACCAAGAGGCCAGCATGAGGACGCACCCAACAAAAGCTAGGATAATATGTCATCACTAGAACCCAGCTGTCTTATTACAGCAAGTCTGAAACATTCCAACACAGCTGAAGCACAAGATAAAACCTTTAAAACCAACTTTAGGAAGAAAGATAAGGTCCTTAAAGAGGAAATGAGTAAAACTATTAAAGAAACCAAGGAAAAGACAAACAAAAATTGGAGGAAATGAAAAAAAACCCTTAAAGTGAAGCAAGAAAAAGAAACCAACAAACTGTTGAAGGAAATAAATAAAACTGTGCAAGACCTGGAAATAGAAGAAGAAGCAATAAAGACAGCCAAAGATGGAAAACCTAGGTAAGCAAATGGGAGCAACAAACACAAGAATGAATCATCAATAAAATACAAAAAAGGTGAGAAAATACCATAGGAGTAATAGATGCATCAATCAATGAAAGCGTTAAATTTAAAAAATTCCTGTGGCAAAATTCTGGGACACCAAGAAAAGACCAAACCTATGAATAATAGGAAAAGAAGGAGAAGAATCCCACCTAAAAACCCAGAAGATATTTCCAACAAAATCACAGAAGAAAATTTTCTTAACCTAAAGAGAAGATGCCTATAAAGGTACAAAAAGCTTATAGAACAGCAAATAGATTAAACCAGAAGACTCCTTATCACATAGTAGCCAAAATACCAAACACACAGGCCAAAAAGAGAATATTAAAAGTTGCAAGAATAAAAGGCCTATTAGAATTATACCTGAATTCTCAGTGGAGACTCTAAAAGTCAGAAGGACCTGGACTGATGTGCTTCAGACTCTAACAGACCACAGATGCCAGCCCTGACTACTATACCCAGCAAAATTTTTAATTATCATATAAGGAGAAAAAACATATTCCATGATAAAGTCATATTTAAACAATATATATCCACAAACCCAGCCCTAAAGAAGGTACTACAAGAAAAACAACACACAAAACATAGGAAACAAAATTTTATACCAGCAAAACCAAAATAGGGGAAAACACACACACACACACACACTACCACCACCAACAACAACAACCAAACCACCAAATACAAAATAAAAACAGGAATTAACAATTATTAGTCACTGATATCTCCCAATATCATTAGACTCAATTCCTCAATAAAAAAGACACAGAATTATAGAATGGATGCAAAATCAGGATCTGTTCCTTCTACATACAAGAAACACACCTCAACATTAAAGATAGATATTCCGACATAAAAGGTTGAAAAAAGATTTTCCAAGGAAATGGGCCTAAGAAATAAACTGGTGTTATCCATTATAATATCTAAGGAAATAAACGTAAAAGAAATATTAATCAAGTGAGACAGTGAAGGACACTCCACATTCATCAAAGGAGAAACCCTTCAAGACAATCTTTCAATTCTTAACATCTTTTCCCTAAACACAAGCAAGCAATGTTTTTAAAAGAAACATTACTAAAGCCAAAAGCACACATTGACCCTCATATACTGATAGTGGGAGACTTCAATAACCAACTCTCACCAATGGAAAGCTCATTAAGCCAAAAACTAAACAGAGAAATACTGAAGCTAACAGATGTGGGGATAGCCTTGGCACAGGAGAAAACTTTCTGGACAGACTACTGATAGTACAGGCATGAAAATGAAACATTTCTGGTTAAGGCAAAAGACATCATTGATAGAACCAATCAAACAGCTGACTACAGAATGGAAAAAGATTGTTACCAATTTCTCATCTGACAAAGGGATAATATGCAAAATATATAAACAAAATCAGGAAACTAGACATCAACAAACCAAATAATCTAATTAAAAATGAGGTACAGATCTAAGCAGAATTCTCAATAGAGAAATCTCAAATGGCTAAGAAACACAAGAAAATGTTCAACATCCTTAGCCATCAGGGAAATGCAAATCAAAAGAACTTTGAGATTTCATCTTATACCTGTCAGAATAGCTAAGATCAATAGTGTAAGTGACAGCTCATGCTGGCAAGGATATGGGGCAAGAGGAACACTCCTCCATTGCTGGTGGGAGTGCAAACATGTACAACCACTTTGGAAATCAATATGGTCGTTCCTCAGAAAACTAGGAATCTTTCAGCCTAAAGACCCAGCTCAAGACACTACTCTTGAGCATATGATCCATTAATGCTCCATTATTCCACAAAGACTTTTGCTCAATTATGTTAATAGCAACCTTATCCATAATAGCCAGAAACTGGAAACAACTTAGATGTTACTCAACCAAAGACTGGACAAAACAAGTGATACATTTACACAATGCAATATTTACTCAGCTGTTTAAAAAATGAAATTATGAAATTTGCGGGCAAATGGATAGAACTAGAAAAAATCATCTTGAGTGAGTTATCCCAGACTTAGAAAGACAAAAATAGTATATACTCACTTTAAAGAGGGTATTGTATGTTAAGTAATTAATAATCATTCTACAATTCACAGACTCAGAAAGGCTAAGTAAGAAGTGGGGCCCCAAGAGATATGCATGGCTCCCCCTGGGAAGGGGAAACAGAATATATTTTGTGGGCGGACTGAAAGCAGGTGGGAATGGAAAAAGAAAGGATCAGGTGAGGGGCTAGGAGGAGAAAGTATGGGGAGAGGAGGCTAAAATTAGAAGACATTTGGGAGCAATGTAGAAACTTACAGTAGTAGAAACTTCCAGGATTCTATGAAGGTGCCTCTATAAAGGAGTCCTAGTAATAAAGGATATGGAACTTGAATCGGCCATCTTTTGTAACCAGACAACTTCCAGAGATGGGACTGGGATACTAAGCCAATCTCAAAACCTTCAGCCTTCAATCTGTCCTTCCTGCAAACTGTACAGGGGCAATAGATGCTCAGAACTGTGTGAGTGGCCCACCAATGACTGACCTTACCTGGGGCATGCACATGACCGGGAGCCCATACTGTCTATATGACCAGGAACCAGAGGCTGAACAGTCCAGAGACCTGGGATAGAAAAATAAATTAATAAAATAATTCTTAATGATATTCTGCTATGTTCATGATGAGTGCCTCACCCAATTGTCATCAGAGAGGCTTGCTCTGGCAGCTGATAGGAGCAGACTCAGAATGTCACTGGGTCCCTCCCTCCCTTTCAGCATGGGGAACCCTGTGGAAGAGGAGGAGAAAGAATTGTAGGAGCCAGTGAAGTAAAGGACACCAGGGGAATACAGCCCGCAGAATTAACAATTAACTACATAGGATCAAAGCAGTTCACAAAGGCTGAAGGAGCAATCATGAGGCCTGCGTGGGTCTGTGCTATGTCCTCTGCATATATGTTATTGTTGTGCAGCTTAGTGTTCTTGTGGGATGGGGTTTATTTCTGACTCTTTTGCCTGCTCTTAGGATACTTTTACTCCTCCTAGGTTACCTTGCCCAGCACTGATATGAGGATTTGTGCTTAGTCTTACTGTATTTTTATTATGCCATGTTTGGTTCATGTTCCTGGGAGGCCTGCTCTCTTCTGAAGGGAGACAGAGGAGTGGGTCTGGGGGAGAGAGGTATCTACTGTGGTCTAGCTGTAATATATGAGAGAAGAATAAATAGATACAAGAAAATAAACAGATCCATTAAATAACTATTTAAAAATAACGACCTCTCAATATGTATTGTCTGCAACTCTTCCCTTATGCATTCATCTCCTGAGGAACAGAAGAGAGAATCATATCATTTCACCCACGGACTAGAAAACTAGAGAAACAAAATGAGGTTACATAGCCTGGAAATGCTTTGAAAAGTTCAAGGCTTTCTATAAGTTACAGGAAACAGAATTTTCTCTTGATGGCATCTGAAGTTTCTTGAAGACAAGTTGTTTCCATTTTAAAAGAATTTTATTTCAACCTCCAACCAGAATAAAAATATCTGAATGTAATATGTGTCTGTGTACTCTTCCAATATTTATTTATGATGAGCCTTAATTAAAGGTTCCTGATTCCATCTATTTTCTGTCATGGCTACCTCTGTTTTGTGTATTTTCACTTTTCTTGTCAACAAATCCATATACTTCAATCCCCAGTTCACACAAAAGATTCACACAGCCTCCTTGCCCATTTTAATGGAAACTCACATTTAAATGCATATCTATTCTCACTGCTGGTTTTGTGAAAGGAAAGAAAATTATCAACAAAGGGAAAAGGAAAATGAAATGTGGTTGTGTCCAGTTTATGTTAAATAAAAATGACCCCATGCATTTTTATTTGAAATTAATTCATGCTGGAGAGGGCCTCACATTTATCAAGTCCTTTTGTGATTTGAACAGATTATGTTAAGCTAGGACAGAATCCCAAGAATGCAAAATAATATTAACATTCTTAAAATAGAAAAACCAAGGACTAATAAAACATCCATTCTGCAATACATTATCACATGTTAGAAAACACCATGCAAGTTCTGGTTCTGGAGGAACATATTGACTGTGTGCAAAGCTTGGTATATTGCTATTCTCCATTATGTTGAATTTGGAGAAATTTAAATAACAATCTCCATTTGAACAGTTCTTGGAAAAATTATACAGAGTAATAAAAATGACATTATCACTGCTGAGGGAGGAAAAGTTTGCTGACAGTGAGTAATGTTCTTCCTGCTGAAGCAAGATCAAGTCTCTTTTCACATCTGCTGGACCAGGCTCTGGCCATTGGGTTCATTCATTATTTATTATTATTGAGTTTGAGAGATCTGTGCCCTGGTGACCAATTAACAGACCTGGTTATATAGAAGGCTCTGGTATTGCCATACGCTTGGCCTAAAAAAGGCATATTGTTTCAATCCAACTTTGCAGTTGAGATGTCATAGGCACATCAGTAAAAAAGCCCAGAGGTATGATCATTTCAGGACATTTTTTTTAATCTCAAAGATAAGATGAATGGTCAGAAGAATGCCCAACCCTGGGCAGTGAGCTAAAGAGAGGCTGGGCAGACCAGATTTTTCTGCATATGCTGATGTATTCACTACGGAACAACCTGTCAGCATTGAAGGGGCAATGGGCACCATCTCAGCCCATGCAATAGGTTGGCTAATGATTCAGTGTGCTAAAGCAAGCAAGTTCCAGAACAGAGAGGTCAACACAGGGCACTCTGCAAAGAATTCTATTCTTCTTCATGACCTCCCTCAAGGCATTTGGAGAGGAAGAAAGGGGGAAAGGGAGGAAGGAGGGAAAGAAGAGAAGGAGGGGGAGAGGGGAGGGGAGAGAGAAAGGAAAGACTGATTCAGGAAACTCCAGACTGAGACTCAGCAACCAATAAGAAAGAGGGTGGTTTTTTTTTTTTTTTAAATTGTGGTAATAAAAACTGGCATAAGATTTATAATCCTAAAATAATTATAAGAGCACAGTACAATATCATCAACTACTAGCACATATAATACAACATGGATAAACTTGGAGGACATTATTCTAAATGAAAGCAGATTATCACAGAAGAGAAACCATTACATGACTCATCACTGTGATGTGTCCAGATTAGTAAAATTCATAAAAGTAGTAACATGGTGGCTCCTGGAGGATGATAGGAGTCTGCTCAGTGACTGAAAGTATACAAGCATGCCTTTCTTTTGTAGTTAAGTCTGTCTAGGAGTTTTACACCTGGGAACATTTGACAAATTTTACTAACTGAGGCATTGAATAGACATACCATGAAAACCTCACATGATGCACTGTGGAGACCCTGTTACTTCTGTGTTATTTCTACCAGTGAATTCAGAACCTAATCTTGAGGAAATATTATTCAAGTCAAAATAGAGGAACATCTGTAACATAATGACCTGGGACTCTTTAAGAACTGTGAAAGTGATTATAAAAAAAATAAAAGTAAAATAAAAAACAAAAAACAAACTATTTCAGATCAGAAGACAATAAAGAAAGTGTAGATGCCAAAGAATAAGGCTGGAGATATGCTCTATCAGGGGGCATAGATTCTGTTTCCAGCACAACATGGTAGTTCACAACATCTGTGACTCCAGTTCTAGAGGACTGAGCTCCCACTTCCGGCCTTAGAGGTCATTGGGCATGCAAGCAAGCAGCACACAGGCATGGTAATTTTTATTTAAAAAAAAAGTGGAAAAAAATTCAACACAATAGAACACTGTCTTGTTTATTTATATAATTTAAATGTCAAGAACACAGGCTATTGTGCCCTAAACTTTAAAAGAGAAAATGGATCATGGAAGATGTCCAAAGTGCGTAACATAATTAATTATATAAACCCATCATTGTGTATAACTAATAAATGTTAACAAAATATAAAAGAATGAATAGTTAATGTCAAATAAGGAACTGAGTTGAGAGAGTTGGGCTAGGGACACTGCCTGTGAAAAATGGTGGCAACAGATAAGTGAGTCAGTGAGCTATGCACCAAGGCATGTATATAAATATATCTCCTATCATTGATTATATAAAGAGAAGTAAAATACTTTTAATCTATTCTTCCCATTATTTCCTATATTAATAAATTATGATTGTTATCCTGATGAAGTACCCCAATTATAGTAATAGCAACTCTGTATTAATTAAAACTATCGACCTGCTCTTTTTTAAAATGATATTTCTGAATTATTTATTAACTATTGGAAGTATTCAAATGACCTTGATTTGATCTCAGATGAAACTTTCGGCTGTCCCAGCTTGGAGATGAACGCTGCCTAGAATTACTCATCCAAGGCATGTCGTTTAGTATTCTGCCTGTCTAAGCATCTTATTTTAGAATCAACCATATGGAATTCTGATGTTAAGGCTTATCTTAATTCTGAGCTATCTGATCGAGTAGTAATTACTACAAAGCCATCAAGTACCACCAAACAATTTGTATCTCCTTAGGGAGTCATTTTCCTAGAGGAAAAATAGCAGTTGTCAAAAGGCTAAGAATGATTTTGTTTACAAGCACAGATTTAGAAACCACTAAACAAGGAGAAACATGCGGCGAGAGATGTGGCTTCCACTCCCAAGTATCTGACTTAAATCTTTCAGCTTTAAGTGCATAGGATGAAAAAGTTTTGAACTCTGTTGACAAGTGCCACTGTTGACATGTATGTTGAAAACTTTTGTTCTCACTGTCTTGGTTCCTGGAGCATATAGGATATGGAAAATAGTATTTTTATTGCAGTTCTGTCTAAACCAAATCAGCAACCATGAATCAACCTCAGGTTTTGTTGTACCAGACACTGTTATAAAATGTAATATATATATATATAATATATATATATATATATATATATATATATATATATATATATATATAGACTGTGCTTCATGACTTGTCAGCACTGAAGTACCTTTGCCTTCCAGACAGCATGACTAATACCACACTGTTGGTTACTTAGCAAACTGCTTGGTCACTGTGTCTCATATATATAGTACTTTGGATTTTAAATCATTTTATTGCTTGAAAACCACAAGCACTAACACTGTTGTTCTATTTGACTCCAGAGAATTCACTTTTGGTATTGTAAACATTATGGGTTTATCCACTAATAAATGGCTATACTAGAAAGAGCATAAAGTGTATATCTCATCAGAGCCTGTGATGTCGCTGAACCTCCACTTTCATTATTTTCCAACCTAGATTGCCTTCAGAAATAAAATAATTAGCCTTTAAATTATGCACAGATATAAAATGTTTGGATGTTTCAAAATTTCAGTGGATTTGATATTCACATCTTATTAAATGCAAGTTTAAAAGTCATTTAGGTACCTCCTAGTCATTCAGTGTTCCACTCGGCTGTGATTCTTGGCTTACAACATTAATTAAAATACCCTCATGCTGAGAGATTTTTGCTTTCCCTGGTGACTGTCCCTGGAATTGATGTACTTCAGCAATGAGGCTGGCTTACATAGTTACAGAAGTAAAGCTTATCTGGGTGTATTCATATTCCCTGAAGATTTTTCAGTAGCTAAACATTTTATCTGAGTTTGCATGATGGTGTCAAAAAGACTGTCACCTGAGACAAAGAGTTGTCTCATCCATAGATCTGATATGATGTGGTGAGCTGGTAATTACTCAGTGTTGCCACCTTTTGAAGTATCAAGCTATATCTAATAAATTATAAAACCATATTTTAGATCTGTAAGATCAGAAGTAAAATATGATTATTTAAAAATGCATTTTTGTATACAGGTCAAAGATGTACTAGTTAGTCAGGTCCCCCAAATAAATAATGAATGGGTAGTTTATATATCAAGACCCCCTGCAATAAATGTAACTGATGAAAATAAATAATTAAAACTGTTTATTTCATCAACACATTAAAGATGATAGTTTTAATAACATCAAGATAACTTAAAATTATGCAAACCTTGTAGTAAGTTGGTAATGTTTTCTGGGCTTGGTCATGATTGCTACAGCTCCTTATGTCAGTGAGTTTCCATCAGTGGTGAAGGATGTCCCAGAAATAATGGATGTGCCATGATCCTGCCTATTCATTTATTGTATACAGACAGAAGCAAAATGAAGGCCATTTCCCCCTTGCTCTGTCTCTCATCAACTAATCTGTCAATGTGAAGAAGTCTCTGCTCTGTGAAATTAAATTTCTGTAGATTCCTGGTCCAGGAAATTCTGTGTGTCTACTATTTGATCAATGCTTTACTGTTTGGTTTCAAATATTCTAACATATTTATTATATTACCTTATAACGATCCATCTTATAATCATCAGGGTAGGCTAGACTCTACATACCGAAACTACTGTCTTGCTTTGGTGTCACTTTATGAAGAGTCAGACACTATTTCTGTCAGCTAGCTGCAGACCATCTTATAAGAAAAAACTATTGGAGAATATGCTGACACCAACCTTTAAACTTTAGGAACCATTTAAAAATATCATCATCACATTTTTTATAGGTACCTCAAATGCATTCTTTTGAGTCAATTATAATATATAAAAATTCAAATAAAAATGGAAAGTAGTTGAAGTGCCCCTTACCCCAGAATCCACCAGGGAAATTATTGACAGGTCCAGCCCAGTGGAGCAGAAGCAATGGCAAGAGAGAGAAAGGTTCAACTCATTAAGATTAGTGCTGTGTCACACAACAAGCCGAATCTTCCTGCCTTCTTCACTATATAATGCATAGTTAGGTTCGCTCTAAATCAAATTCTGTTTTGATACTGAACATCATTTAATGGTGAGAGGAAACATTTAAGTGTATAGTTTATTTCTCTGTGTATAGACATTAAAAATTAGTAAGCAAAAATATAATGAAATGGAGATTTTCTTCTCAGGAAGTAGTAGCTATTTTCCTCAAAGGAAAATGTAAGAGAAAAGAGCTGGTAACTCTGATCCCATTAATAACACATCACCTCCTGAAATGCACATTTGGAGACTCAAATGAACTATGTAGAAAAAAGAAGGACCAGCTCAGAATGTGATTGTTTTGTGTTGCTGTCACAGCCTAATTCTTTTGTAATCATTTTATTTAACTCCAAGAAAAACTTACTCATATCAATTAGATATTGATATGATGATGATAGATGTTGCCTTGTGTATTACTTTTGTTTTCTGGAGTTAAAAATCAACTGAGAACCTCATACAGGCCAAGTTTGCTCCTCTACCACTAAGGCACATCCTCAGCCCAACACCATTTTTTATAGATTCAGTCGCTGTTTTTGTCCAATAAGCCATCAAGCTTCTCTTAGAAGTCACTGCCAAGAAAGCTCACTTGGACTCTGGTATCTCTGTTGATTCTCTTTCACAAGAGGGTTCTGATGATAGTCCTGTCTCAATTGCTCTCTCCCTTCCAACTGTCTCCATTCCTCCTTCAATCCTTTCCTCTCCTTCCCCTCCTTTCCTCCTTCCTTCCTTTCTTCTTTCCCCTCTTGATTTTGAACTGAAAATTACTGTGTGCATGCCATCCGTACTTTATCCCTTTACAACCCTCCAGGATTGATGAAAAGGAAATAGCAAGGTGATTACTTAGCTTTTGTTCTCATGTTCACCAGGTGAGTATTAAGAGGATCAGAGAACACACATAACACATGTCCTCATGAGCCAGCTTAAAGGGCCACACACTATACAGGTGGAAGATGTGAAACTACACAGAAAAGCTTGGGTTCGAGGTGAATCCAAGGAGACTGCAGAGGACAATTTTCTTTCTGCTGAAGTTGTGGGTAAGATTCCAGATGGCAAAGAATCAAGTAAATGAATAATAACAATAAATGTTTATGGCCATGATAGGAGGGCTGCATTCTGTTGTGTGTACTTTATGTACCAAAATAGTGAAGAACTCATGGAAAGATTCCAGGAATTCAAGTACAGAAAAAAGAAACTACCGACAGCTCTCTAACACTTGAAAGTGAACCTTTCCCTCCACGGTTTGTGCTAAAGAATATCTCTCATCTGAATGTGGGGAAATACTGAGCTATTGCCAATGTAATTGCAATTTTGATAAAAAGAATGAAAGAATATCTTGGAAAAACTTATAAACACCTACTGTTCCAGTTTTACTTTCTGCTGCCATGATTAACCTCAATGGCAAAGCAACTCAGAGAGGAAGGGTTTATTTGACTTACATTTCCATGTCTCAGGTCAACATCAAGGGAAACAGGAATGAAGCAAAGACCCTGGAGAAAAGCTGCATACTGACTTCTTTCCAGGTCACCACCAGTCACCTTTCTCATACAGCCCAGGCTCACTTGACTAAGAAAGGCACTGCCCATGCTAGGCTGGCTCTCCTACACTAATTACCAATCAAGAGTGTTCCAGAGATATCCCCATAGGCCAATTTGATGGGGTAATTCCTCAACTAAGGTTTCCTCTTCCCAAATGTGTCAAATTGACAACCGAGATTAGGGTCACATGTACACAAAGAGATGAAGGGCAGAATGCACAGGGCCTGCGCAGGTCTGTACCAGGTGTATATAGTATGGTTTCCAGTTGAGTGTCTTTATGGTGTTCCTGCATGTGTGAATGAGTGGGTTTCTGATGCTTGTCCCTTCTGTTGGGATGCTTTCCTTGTGTTTATTTGTCTGGTACAGCTGCAGTTTTTGTCACATGCTTCTGGACAATAGATAGTGTTCCAGGTTTCTTTCTGCTGCTGTGATAAATCACGACGTCCACAGGCAACTCAGAAAGGAAGGGTTCATTTGGCTTCCATTTCGAGACCGCAAGTCATCATCAAGGGAAGCAGGAATGAAGCAAAGATCATGCAGGAATGCTTTTGCTTATTTAATTATTGTGCTTTATTTTGTTATATTTTATTCCTATCCCTTAGAAGCTGGATCTTTTCTAATAAGAAACCCAAAAGGAGTGGATCTGTATGGGAAAGGAGGTGGTAAGGTCCTGGGAGAGGAAACCATAATCAGGGAATGTTATCTCTCTCTCTCTCTTTCTCTCTCTGTCTCTGTCTCTCTCTCTCCATATATATATTTATATATATATATAAAATGGCCACATACAATACCTGAAGATAAAGAAGTGGCCAGAATGGGGAAGCCTTTGAACACTTTAGCCCATTGAGTCAGTCACCTAAACAAGGTATAGACTTGAAGAGGACTGTCCTAGGATGCACAGTCAGGACTTTATGCATCCCAGTAAGCTTTTCTGAGACTTAGGGAATACAACAGACCCTTGGCTACCTTCAATGTCTATCTATAAATAGTAAACATATTTTACCCAACTCATTACAACAGGACTTTCTGTATCACTGAAACCAGACAAGTTGGTAACCAATGCCCAGGTAACCTGCTTCATAAGGAGAAAATCAGGAAAGGAAACAATGTGAAAGAACACCTGGGCAGAAAAATGAACATCAACTACAACAAAATTTAGGATATAGCAGAATTAAATATATAATTTACCAAGAAAAACTATCACACTATTATATTCTCAACTAAATTATCATTAAAGAAAAAAGATATTTCCAGGTTTAAAAAAATTGAAATCATTTCCTAGCCAACAAATGGCTCACTAACAACACCCTGAGTAATAAATATACTTAAATATGGGGATAGAAACCATTCTCAAGAGAAAATGGCAAAGAAATTGGTAAAGTGGTCAATAAGCCTACTCAGACCACCAGTGTCAGCTCTTCCCCATCCCATGCCTTCCTTTTGGTCATCTCTTGTTTTATGTCTCCTATAATTCTGCTTTGATAAGAAAAGTGACATTTCACTTAATTTTCGGAGATATAGTTCAGGGAAGCTAGAATGTGTTTGCTTTACTTAATGTTTTATATGCAAGGCAATTTATATGTAAATTAGATAAAACTTATTAGTTTTGTTTCAATTTACATGCTCACCCTGGTTTGTTGGTTTGTTGTTGTTGGTGGTGTTTTATTTGTTTCTTTTGGATATATATATATATATCCAAATTTAGATAGTCAACTCTGCTTTTTGGTTAGTGTGGATAAAGGTTTATCTATAATGTTGACTTTATTAAAGAACCAACTCTTTGATTCATTGATTCTTTGTATTGTTCTCAAACATATATATGGTTTCTACCAGTTGCTGAGGCAGGAGCATTAGTAATAGCCATTCTAGATCTTTGCCTTGGAGTGGATACAGTGAATTGCTACCAGGTAAATATCCCTCCTGTAAGCACTATGAAATACTAGATTCATTGCAAATATCATACTAAGTGACTTTAAAATAAAAATAAAGGGATCTGAAGTTTCAGAGAAGGACAACTCCCCTTGTATCCTATCAAACCAACATGGACTAAAGTTAAAGTTCAACAACAACACAAACCACAGAAGCCTACAAACTCATGGAAACTGAACATCTTTCAACTGAACCACCTCTGGGTCAGGAAGAAGTAAAGAAAGAAATTTAAGACTTCTTTTCATTCAACGAAAAATAAATCTACAACATACTCAAACTTATGGAACACAATGAAAGCAGTGCTAATAGGAAAGATCACACCACTAGGTTCTTACATTAAAAAAAAAATTCTTGGAGAAGTCACGTACAAGAGATGTAACAGCACAGCTGAAAGCTCTAGAACAAATAGAAAGAAACTCACCCAGAAAAAGTAGATGGGAGAAGATAATCAAACTCAGGGCTGAAATCAATAAAATTGAAACAAAGAGAACAATACAAAGAATCAATGAATCAAAGAGTTGGTTCTTTAATAAAGTCAACATTATAGATAAACCTTTATCCACACTAACCAAAAAGCAGAGTTGACTATCTAAATTAACCAAATCAGAAATGAAAAGAGGACAGAAATCAAAGACAAATAAAAAAAGACAAAGTTAAGTCAAATTCCATCCAACTGCCCCCCCCCCCAAAAAAACCCATATAAGACCCAAGTAAGCTAAAGGCCATTGGGCCACATAATAAATCAGATTAATAAAAATAAGTTCAATTAAAACAAAAGCACTAACTATATGCCTAGAACATAAGCCAAACAAAATAATATTAATATAAGCATCTAAGTCATTTTTAAGAGGTAAAAATTGCTGTGACAAGTCCAAAGCTCTGGCCCAAACAAAGTAAAAAATCTACTACAACAGATGGTGACAGACACCAAGGAAATTCAGAGATTCATTAATTCATGTTTCAAAAACCTGTGCTCCATTAAATTGGAAAACCTGAAAGAAATGGACAGCTTTCTGGACAGGTACCACTCACCAAAACTAAATTAAAACCAGTTAAATGACCTAAAGTCCTATAACCCCCAATGAAATAGAAATAGAAGTTGCTATTAAAAGTGGCCATTATATATATATATATATATATAGAGAGAGAGAGAGAGAGAGAGTCTTTTCTATGCATGTATCCCCTTGCTCCTTCTCCTTTCCCTCCTCTCAATCTCTCTCAGTCAGTCTTCACCCTCACCCCATTCCCCATCACCCATCCCATCTTCCAAAGAGCCAAGAAGGCCCAAAGTGGGTCATCTCAGCATGGCACATCCACTCCAGGCAAGTCCAGTTTTCTCAACCTAATACCAAGACTAGGTTAGGTTAGGTGTTTCTCTGGAGGGAATGGGCTCCAAGGTGCCAGCTGACACACAGAACCAGTCTGATCCTTCCCTTCGAGGCTCCACATACTGCCCATGTCAATGGACAGTTGCCTACCCTTAGAGGGCCTAGCTCCTTTTCCTGATGGTTCCCCAGTGGCTGTTCTTGATTCAGTGATACTTACCTGGTAGGGTAGATAACATGATCAAGCATGTAGCCATTCTTAAGAACCTCAGAAACAAGAGAAATCTGAACAAGGGCGAGGCCACCCAGAGAACTGTTTTGCATCTACTGCTACAGCACTCTGAAGTTGCATGTGTGTTTCAACTGTGGACTGTGCTTACATTCTTAACGAAAATATCCCCCCTGGAAGGCAGTATGGTGGTTTCTCAGAAAACTGGGAATCCATCTCCCTAAGGATCCAGCAATACCACTGTTGAGCATATACCCTAAAGAGGCACATTCACACTCGAAATGCATTAGCTCAACTATGTTCATAGCAGCATTATTCGTAATAGCAAGAACCTGGAAACAACTTAGATGCTCCTCAAGTGAAGAATGGATTAAAAAATTATAGTACATTTACACCATGGAGTACTACGCAGCACAAAATAACATCCTGAATGTGCTGATAAATAGATGGATCTGGAAAGTATCATTCTGAGCAAGGTAGCACAGACCCAGAAAGATAGACAAGGTATGTACTGACTCATAAGTGGATTTTAGATGTAAAGCATAGGATAACCAGGATAGAACCCACAACCACCTAGAGCAGCTAGGTAACATGAGAAAGTTAAGAGAGACGACCATAGGTCCCCCTGGGAAGGGGAAATAGAGAAGATCTCTTGAGTAAATTGGGATCATGGTGGGAAGCAAGGGAAGGTGGAAAGAGAACAGGAGAGAATGAAATGGTGGGGGGCAACAATGAGGGAGAGTAAAGAAGTGGATATCCTGATAGAGGGAGCCATTGTGGGATTAGGAAAAAAAAAGTGGTACTAGGGAAGCATCCAAGAACCAACAAGATGAGCCCAGCTAAGACTCCAAGCAGTAGTGGAAAGGGTGCTTAAACTTGCCTTCCCCTATTATTAAGTGAATAACCATCCTAATTTCCATTATAGAACCTTCATCTAGCAACTGATAGAGGCAGATGCAGAGATCCATAGCTAAACACTTGGTCCAGCTACTGGTCCTACTAAAGTAAGGGAGGAGAGATTACATGAACAAAAGGATCAGGATCACGATGAGGAGACCCACAGAGAAGGCTGCCTTGTGCTGTTAGGAGCTCACAGACTCTGACATGACAACTGAGGAACATTCATGGAATGGATATAAACCCTCTGAATGTGGATGACAGTCGAACAGCATGGGCAGTTTGTGGAGCCTTTTGCTCTTGAACCAGAGTTTATTCCTAGTGCATGAACTGGCTTCTCGGAGCCATGATCTTTCTGGGGAATGGATGGAGGGATGCAGCAGAGGGGAGGCTGAGGGAGGACTGGGAGATGAGGAGTGATGAGGAGCACTAGTGAGTATGGGAAAAAATTAAAATAAAAAATTAATAAAAAAGCATTACAAAGAAGTCTTTTATCTCAACCAATAAGAATCTAAAACGCCACTTATTGCCCTCACACTATATATAAAATTTATTTGAGTTGAATCACAGACACAAATGTCAGAGGTGAGACAATAATTTTGGTGAATGAAAATAGTCTGTGTTAACGACTATGATTTGAAAATGTCATTCTGTTCTCTAACATTCCCTGCTTTAAAAGGCAAAGACTAATTTCCCTTGCTCCAAAGGGGGGACCAGAATCATTATCTTGCTTCCTATGAATGAAATGAACTGTACACTATAGGTCCTTAATGATAGGTTTCTAAATAAATAACCAGATAAATAGATCTCATCTGGTCTTCCATTTTGTTCTGAGGACACACCACACCTTTCCATAGCCAAGCTACTGTGGAATAATACTGTCTAACACAGGCTTTTGGCACTCTGTGGGAAGACCACAGAAAACCAGGCAAGGAAACTCCAGCCTGCTGAAGCTCAGTTCTCCTGCTATCAGGTGTGGATGTCTGGCCTAACAAATTCACACATTTCATTGCTCTAATGTAACTCAACTCTCTTCTCACCCTCATGGAGGTCAGAAGTCGGAAGCCATTTTAATAGGTTGACATCAAGTGACAGAAGGGCTCTGCTTCCTCTGGAAGCTCCAGGATAAAGCTTAATTCTAGAAACATGCGTAAACCTGGACCCTCTTGTTCCATCTGGAACTGTGCCTCCATGCAAAAGTCACATTTCCTGTGCCTTCAAAGTCAAATCTCCCTCTGTTTCCATCTGGGAAGGATACTTATAATTGCATTTGAGGCCCAGTTGGATAAGCTAGGATAATTTCCCCATTTTAAGAACTTGATTAATATCACAAAAGTCTTACTGCTGTTACATTCAGATATCAGGGACCAGACTTGAATATTTGGGAAGTCACCTGAATATTTAGCCTGCCACACATTACAGGTAAGAATAACAGAATGAGAAGAGGCCGTGAGATGACCCCAGCCCCAGCCACTGCCAGGCTGCAACCTCAAGAGGGACAGAAATGGAACTGCCTGGGTGGACACTGTGGTACATGCCAGTAATTTCAGCATTCAAGAGGTTGAGGCAGGAAGATCAGAGGAAGCGTAGCCTGGACTACTTGTTGAGTTTGAAGTTAGCCTTAAGTACAAGTCCAAAACAGAAACCAAAACAAACCAACAGAAAACAACAAGCAGCAAATATTTGCTGTTTATTGGCATAGACTATATCCACCCAACTTGAAAGCTCATTTTAGGGAATATTATTTCTTCTCTCCTTTGTGTATACACCTGTATTGCAGTATCTGAGTTGTACTGAAGTGAACTTTTGACTCATGCCTCGGCTGTTAAAAAGATATCTACAAGGATATACTTTTCAATAATCTACTAGCTATTATCCAACCATCCATCCATCGATCTATCCATCCATCTACCATCTATCTATATATACTTATCTTTGTCTACCATCTATCTTCATCTATTATCTACCTATCTTATCTATGTATCATCTATATGTCCTTCATTTATCATCAATATCTATCTAATTTGTTTCCAATTATTCATCATCAATATGGTTATATACTCTAATATTAACCTATTTATCTATTATCTATCTATATATCATATAGGCATATGATATATATATATATCCATCATTATCATTCTCTGTCTTGTGTATACTTGCTTGCAGGTGCCTGGATGCATCTGCAGAGCTCATGGCATCACTTGCAGAATTCAGTTCTCTCCTTCCACCATGTGGGTTCATTCTCAGGTCCAGATCATTGGGCTTGATGACAAGTGCCTTTACCCAATAATATTGCTGGCTTAAGTACATACTTTAAAATGCTCGTGTTCAATGACATTGTGAGAAATAGAGAATACAGTGGCCTAAAAATATTTGTCAGGTGATAGATAAATATTGAAATGCAAGCAGAGATTTGAGCCAAGTAAATAGTCATCTCTGTTTTTAATCTCAAACAGTGTTTTTATATTTTATGACTGGGTGTTGTTTTAGCCATTTTGTTTCCTTTTTTAGAGTTTATAGTTGGGAAAGAGTGTGTGTGTGTGTGTGTGTGTGGTGTTTATGTACATGTGGACACACCCATATGCATGCTTGTGTGCCCAACCTTATTCTTACAGCCTTTCCTTTAATGACTGTCATTCTTTCTAGAGCATAAGATGAAAGTCTTTTTCTGACACAGTAAACTTAAAAATAGTGATCTGGTACCTGCTTTATTCTCTTCTCTTCAAACTGACTGTACTTCATGTATCTACTTTCCTGACATTTATTCTCTACTTTCCACACAAAGGGCAATGCCTGTATCTGTGAACACTGAACCAGAACAGAAAAAAAAGACATTGGTGGATTAAAAGAATGTAACAAGAAGTTTCTGGCCCAGACCTTATGGCCTAGTGCAGAGATTTGGACCTGCTCTCAGCCCTATTGTGGCTTAGCCCCAAATAATCACACAGAGACTTATATTAATTTAATGCTTATTGACCTATGGCTCAGTCATATTGCTAGCTAGCTCTTTCATCTTAACTCAATCTATTTCCATTAATCTGTTTAGCCATGTGGCTTGGTACCTTTTCTCAGGACAGCATGGTTTTCTTATTTCCTCTGCATCTGCTGGTTTCTCTACTGGCTTCTCTAGGACATCTCTGCCTGATTCTTCCTCTTTCCACAGTTTTCTTTCTGGTAGCCCCACCCACACTTCCTGTCTGCCTTCTAGCCAATCATCTTTTTATTAAACCAGTAGGAGAGACAAATATTCATAATGTACCAGATCATAGTCCCACTACAAAAGAATATGGCTTCTCACTTTTACATGCAAGGCAAATGATTCAGGCTGCCTAGTAGAGCTATCAGAGACCAGAATCCTCTAGCCAAATATCTGGATCTGGGTTTTTATTATAATACCTAATTGAATTTGTGCAATAATAGTATTTGGGGATCTTTGGAGAGCATTCCCTTGATGGGTCTCAGCTAGGTTCTGGATTACTTACAAACTGCTGAGAAGATGAAATTAATAGGGATTATTAAAGAGGAGATAGACTTTAGCTGGGATACTACACTGAAGTGAAAATTTATAAAAAAATAAAAAGAAAGAGGGAGAAGACAGAAAGAAAGAAGGAAGGAAAGAAAGAAGAGAATTTCAAAAGGCTGATAAATATGATAGACTGAGAATCATAGTTGTTCTGACATGATCCATCAGATACATTGAAGGGACTAAGAGATGAGCTAGGAAGCAAAGTAAACTTATCGGGTACCATTGTTCCTTGATTTGATTGACAATCTTTAGAGATAAGAAACTAACATGAGCTATATATTTGTAAAATGTTTCCTACAACCATCTTTTAATTTTAGAGTTACACTTTAAGTTCAAACGGGAATTAAAAGAAAATAAACAAAATAAAAATGAAATGGCTCAAGCCATGGGTTTCTATTTCCCTTCAGAGTGATGACTGCATGTTCCACATTTCCCATCAGTCCATGAGTTGAAAAGAATCTGCGTTATGGCTTCCTAAAGTATTCTGGGATTGCCATTCCATGTGTGCTGAGGTTCATTCTAGAAAATATAGTTACCCCACTTTGAATTACATGTTTCTTCTGTGGTGATGAATAACTAGTTCTTTGAACATGTTATTCTAGGAAGGAGATATCACATTTGCAATGTGGATTAGAAAACCAAGGAATGCCATGCCATGCCATGCATGCCACTTGAGTTTATGACAATAAGAAATTTCCATAGTGAAAGCATAAGCAGCAACACATATTTTTTTAGGTTGTATTTTTAGCTTGTGTCCAAGAGGCTCCCAACCTTAATTTTCACAGCAACATAAATATTATGACTGTAATAAACCATGAATATTTGATGAACTTTGAGATCATTATCTACTATTGCTTAATATCACTGGGTGTCATTCTACAATCTGGATACTTTTTAAGAATGGAAATGTTCTCATCTTCTGTCAAATTTCTAAACAAATGACTGGTGGAAAATTACACCTTAGTTTGAACAGTAATCCTAGTAAATAGGTAATAATGGGTTTGTATTTTGCACATTAGCTTGGCACATAGCATTAAAATGTCCCAGGACACTGAAGACTGAATTTTTATAAAGAGATTTTCAAAAGGCATAATGGCCATTATTTATGCAATCACAGAAAAAGTAGTTTTCACATGTGGCCTTGTTAAAATGCCAACGATTCTCAAATTGGGAGAGCTGAGTTGTCTTTGGCAGGCACCAATTTGCAGGTGGCAATTGAATGTTTAAAGACAATTTGGAGATGGAAACCCTGGTGGTCCACTATGTTTCCCAGGCAACTTAAAAGGTAACCGGGAAACAGGATGCATGCTTATGAGAAAGTTTTCTTAATTTTTCTCTATGTATGAAAACTTTCTTCAAGAAGTGCATTTTTTTTAAAAAAATAAGAGAACTGTGTATGGAAGCTGAGGATATTTAAGCCATATCCAAACCAGAGTCTCCTCTGACAAAATGTGTTTCATAGTACAATGGTGTGTGGTAACCTTTGATGGTAGTGTAAACAATAAGAACAAACTTCCAGGCCTGGGTAGGACTCCTAGTATCCATCGACACTTGAATACACATGGTACATGTGAACTGATGCATGCACGCAAGCACACACACAATAATAATAATAATAATAATAATAATAATAATAATAATAATCTTAGCTACCCCAGTGAAGTGTTTCCTCCAGAAAGGCAGTACCTCATAAAGGTTTTATGACTTCCCCAAATAGCACCAGCTATTGGTGAACAGTGTTTGATCCTGTGGGGGACATTTCTTCTTCTTCTTCTTCTTCTTCTTCTTATTATTATTATTATTATTATTATTATTATTACTATTATTATAATTATTATTATTATTAACAAAGAAGTCACACTTTCTATCCTTGTATATCCTTTTTCAAGATCCCTTCTCCCTCCCACCACATCAGGTCATTCTCTCTTCTCCACAACTCCCCATTCCCACCCTGGGCAGGTGGTTCCAAGGTCCCACTGTCCCAAGATTGCTTAATTCAGCCTCCACTTCTGGCAGATGCAGTTTTCTCCCTTCAACCTCAAGACTGAGTCAGGTGTTCCTCTAGGGGGAGTGGGATCCAAGGTGTCAGTCCAGGGTGTTTCTGATCCCAAGCTGTTCAGTGGTTGTGGTTTGCAGCTTGGGCATGCTTTGCTTTTTGCTTGTTTGTTTGTTTGTTTAGAGTCCACTAATGAGTGAGTACATCCCCTGCTTACCTTTCTGGGTTTTTGATACCTTACTCAGGAGGATATTCTCCAAATCCATCCATTTGCCTGCAAATTTTAGGATATCACTTTTTCTTATTGCTGAGTAGTACTCCATTGTGTAGATATATCACAGTTTGTTAATCCATTCTTCAGTTGAGGGCCATCTAGGTAGTTTCCAGGTTCTTGCTATTACAAATAACGCTGCTATGAACATAGTTGATCTTATGCCTTTGGAGTGTGACTGTGCCTCTTTAGGGTATACACCCAGAAGTGGTATTGCTGGCTCCTTGGGGAGACTGATTCTCAATTTTCTGAGAAACTGCTATACTGCATTCCAAAGTAACTGAACAAGCTTACACTCCCACCAACAATGGAGGAGTGTTCCCCTTGCTCCGCATCCTCTCCAGCATAGGCTGTCATCTGTGTCTTTTATCTTAGCCAATCTGACAGGTGTCAGGTGGTATCTCAAAGTTGTTTTGATTTGCATTTCTCTAATGGCTAAAGATGAGAAGCACTTTTTCAGGTGCCTTTCAGCAATTTTTAATTCTTCTTCTAAGAATTCCCTTTTTAGATCTGAACCCCATTTTTTGATAGGGTTATTCAAGGTTTTGGGATCTAAATTCTTGAGCTCTTTATATATCTTAGAGATCAGTCCTCTATCACTTGTAGGGTTGGTGAAAATCTTTTCCTATTCTGTAGACTGTCGTTTTGTCCTGCTGACAGTGTCCTTGGCTTTACAGAAGCTTCTCAGCTTCAGGAGATCCCACTTATTGATTGTTAATTTTAGGGTTTGTGCCACTCATGTTATATTTAGGAAGTGGTCACCTATGCCAATTCGTAGAAGTGTATTTCCCACTTGTTTTTTCTATCAAGTTTAAAGTGGCTGGGTTTATGTTGAGGTCTTTGATCCACTTGGATTTGAGTTTTGTGCAGGGTGACAGGCTTGGATCTATTTGCATTTTTTCTATACACTTCCATCCAGCTATGCCAACACCATTTGTTAAAGATACTATCTTTTTTCCATTGAATATTTTGGGCCTCTTTGTCAAAGATCAGGTGTTCATAGGTTTTTGGGTTAATGTCTGGATCTTCAATTCTATTCCATTGATCCACAAGTCTGTTTTTATGCCAGTACCAGGCTGTTTTTTATTACTGTACCTCTATAGTATAACTTGAAGTCAGGGATGGTGATACCTCCTGAGGTTCTTTTGTTGAGCAAAATTGTTTTGGCAATCCTGGCTTTCCTGTTATTCCAAATGAAATTGAGTATTGTTCTTTCAAGGTCCAAAAAATATCGTGTTGGGATTTTGATGGGCAATGCATTGAATCTGTAGATTGCTTTTGGTAGAATTGCCATTTTACTATGTTGATCCTACCTATCTAGAAACATGGGAGAGCTTTCCATTTTCTGATATCCTCTTCAATTTCTTTCTTCAGTGATTTAAAATTTTTGTCAAATAGATCTGTGTGTTCTTTGGTGATAGTTACTCCAAGGTAATTTCTTATCCAAATCATCAAAGTCTGGGACCTAGCAAACCCTGAAGCAAAAGAAACCAATTTGTTGTTCACTAGTGAAGGAAAAGAACCAAATGTAAAAGGGGTACATGGGCATATGGAAATATTGTTCAAGATTATAGAAATATTCATATGAGGTTGAACATGGCAGCTCATACCTTTAATCCATGCACTCAGGAGGCAGGAAGAGGTGTATCTATCCATCCATGGTCCACATGTCAAGCTCAAAAATATATGGGGCTATATAGTGAGATCATGTCTGAAAATCAAAAATAATTTTTTAAAAAGAGACTGAGCTTTAAACCAAGTCTTAAACCAACAAACCTAGATTCAGAAGCAGAGTGATTACTTCCTTTAAGGAATAAAATCCTCTTTAATTGGCATTTTTAGAATAAAAATTGTATCCAATTAGCTGATAAAATAAAGCAATAGACACTTTATTCTTTTCCTAAAATCAGTCTCAGGATACATATATCTTCTAAATAGTACTTCTTGAAGTAGGCATTCTCTTGGGTGATTCATTTATATTTTTGATGTTCATATATGATTTATTATTTTTGAAATAATCATGTGATGCTATATGGCATTTGGGGATTTTATTTATATTTTCAGAGTTATAGGTATGTAGACTCTACTCATCACAGAAAACATTATTATATTTAGCATTCTTATACACTTTCAGGAATGAATTATGTACAAAAGAACTGATTAAAGGTTCCTTGTCTTTGAAGGATTAATTATTATATCCTTGGGTTCTGACTTAATGGAGTACAAGGTTCTGATTTAATAGAGTACAAAGACGGAAGAAAAATAAACAGTCGCCATAGAAAGAAAGCTTCCCTCATTAGTTTCGGGAAAGTCATATGGGTCATGCACAGAGGATGCTGATTAACTCCCTAGCTTCTAGCTTCTACTTAGCCTTTAATAAGAATACACATTAGCCAAGCTTCACAGGAGAACTTGAACTAGCAGAAAGTCTAGCACTAAGATATTCCATATGTAAAATTCTCAGAGCTCAATTTGGGTGGAGGTGGCATGATTGACCATAACTTTTTCTAAAGTGAAAAACTGCTTTTTGCTGAGACCCAGTGAGCCATCTGCTCAGGGCTGACCAATGCCATGGCTATACTGCTCAGTGACATCTTGTCTTATAAATCAGAGTTATATATTTTCTTCAGTTCTTTCCTATCTGACCCTACACATTCCAAAGTGAGAAAACAGGATGAATGTTTGGGCCAGAGGACTCTGTACTCAATGACAGTCCTTGTTCTATCATTTCAGAGTCTGCTTTTCAGGAGCTTGATCCCTCTGCATGTGGGTCTAGGAGGAACACAGTGGTTCATTTGCTTTGTTTTATAGGCTGTGAGGAGTTCTAGAAAGAAGGGGAAATAACTGAGTGTTTTCTTGATACTAACTTTTTTTTAGATGTTTACATTATAATTTATAACAGTAGCAAAATTACAGTTATGAAGTAGCAATGAAAATAATTTTATGGCATCACCACAACATGAGGAACTGTATTAAGGGATCTCTGTATTAGGAAGGTTGAGAACCCACTGTCATAAACTATAATAATTCAAAAGTTGTATTTTTTTTTTTTTTTTTTTAGTTTCCAGAAAACTCATGCACTTGCTTTTCACAGCTTAATAGATAGCAAGCTTGCTTTGGTATCTTGTTTTGATGACATTCTGGCTGCAAAGGCCTTGTGTGTTTTCCTTTTATACATTTTAGTCTCCTTTACAAACTTACTTCTTTATCCTTCCTTCCCACCATCCAATCTCTCAATTCAGTTTCTGTCTGAAGGTTTTTGGTCTGAAATAGCTGGAGGCTTGGATCTACGTTGTGGGGACCTGGGGACCTGTGGACTTAGTCCTCACTCTCTGCTCTTGACACCAGCTGTAGGGTTCATTGTTTTTTGTTTTTCCACAATGTGAAAATTTATTCTTTTAAAATGAGTATACTCTTTGGCTTTGTTTCTCAAGCCCAAGTTAATATCCACTTTGTCTTAGTTTTATTTTTAATCCAACGTTTTATTCAAACTTTTTGCTTTTGTATACAAGAGCTGATCACCTAAGTCAACTATGTAGGCCTACATTTTTCTCTTTCATATTTTTATAGTACTAGTAACAGCCTAATTCAATATATATTTAACACTCAAAGAGACTTCACTCTTACTGACATTAGCACAACTGAGACTTCAACTTAGATTTTCATGATCTGAAAATCAAGTGAGCCTAACTTTTCTGAGAAGGTCTTGGTGACCTGCTTGTTGTCTTAGTCATTGTTCTATTGCTGGGAAGAGGCACCATGACCAAGGCAACTCTTAGGAAAACACTTAACTGGGGGCTTATTCACTGTTTCAGATGTTTGTCCATTATTATCATGGCAGGGATCTTGGTTTCATGCCTGGCACTAGAGCAGTAACCAAGAGCTACCTCCTGTTCCAGAGGCAGAAAGAGAAAGAGGGGGAGGAGAGGGATAGAAGGAGGGTATTTAAATATATGAGCCGATAGGGGCCTTATTCAAACCACCACTTTTTGAAGAGATCAATGTGGGCTTTAGTCATGATTATTAGAGTGTTGGTTGGGGGAGATACTGCCCACTGTACACACAAGCCTTGAGTTCCCTCCCAGGCCTTCCTTTAGTATGCCTTACCTCACTAAAACAGAACAAAAATAAATGCTTTTCTTTCACAACAATACATTTTAAATAGATTTGCACAAAAGTGTAAAATTTGAAATCTCTGCTTCTGTCACCCTGACATAACTCATGAGGAAAGAAACATTAAGCAGGGCAGTGTTCTGAGAACAAAGACCCATGACTCAGCTCCAGATCCCCTATAGATCTCTCATGAATGATGTAGTGGGTATTGCTTTAGGCTGAAACTGAGGGAGTAGTTATATATGTAGCACAGGATGTATAGACATTACTTCTTGTCTATACATAAATAACTTATATGTATAAATGTATAATCAAAGCCAGGAAATAAAGGAAAAAGTTTTAGAGCTATATGAACTACTTCCATGTTTATGGAAATTATGTCAGTAATTTTTGAGGTTTAGCTACCTGAGAAAATTTTCTTTTGAAAAAGAAAGAAATCAAGTGTTTTTATAGAAAAATTAAACACAGCTATTTCAGTTGCTCAGTAAGGTCACAAAGGAGGATAGGGGCAGAAACCCAATCCTTGAGCTAAGATTTTTGACTCATTAAAAACCCAAAGGCTCTCAGTGGATCACAGTGAGTTATGTTGGAATTAACTAAAGAAATGATGACCAGTTTGTAATTAACCTGGCCATTTAGTGTTCTGTGTCCATGGTGAAGAATGTCTCTGCTTCTGTCTCTGTCTCTCTGGTGTGTGTGTGTGTCTTCATCCTGTCCCCCTGCATGTCCACCTCTACCTGGGAACACAAGAAAAAGGTAGTGACTTTGTGTCAGTAATAAGATGGAGGTGGGAACAGAGTGTACAACCTGGTTTTAGGCAAGGGCATAGTTACAGAAGTAGAAACTGAATAGTCATTTCTGTGGAATTAATAGAAGGTTATTAGAAGACCCTGGCTGAGAGAGGAGGCAATGGGTCTCTGTGGCATATGATGAGACAGATGCAGCCTTAATTTATCACTTGGCTTTCTGAGCACGGTAGAAAGATAGAGAAAGCAAGCCACACTGATAAACAGGTTTTTATCAATTTTGGAAAAGCCATAACTACTGACTAATAACAAGTTCCCTAAGGACACACTTAGCATAACAAATCACAAATCAAATATTTAGCTCTGGTACCCTTGAAAATTACTCAAACTGTTTGCCTGCTGGGAGCCCTCTCAGGACCCAGCAACTGCCTGCATGTAGGTGCATGGATATTTGGAGGCCACCAGCACAATGATCTATCCTGGGCTACAAAGCCAAGTGCTGACATATTTCAGCAATCATCTCACAGTTCCTTCATTCAGGAAGCTTTCTTGGCACACTTGAACTTGAAGAATCATCTTGAGTATCCTCAAATAAGTTTTCACTTCTTTCTCTCTACTTGAATACAGGTAGATTCTGCACCCTCCCGTCATGCACTTTTAGTATAGATCTCAGAATCTCTATGCCACAGGGAGAGGTGGACACAAGGCACAGATAGGGGAGAGTGGGGCACATTTCCAAGGGGCTCAGATACTTCTTACTGTCTTTCCTTCCTTCTTTCAACTGTGGTCCCTGGCTGGCATGAAGCCACAAAGATGAGTTTTAATTATTTGACCATCTTCAACGTATCACCATTTAAATAAACCATTTAAGTTAAGAAAACAAGTGTCAATTTAAGTTATTTATTTGGAAAAAAGTCACATCTATCTCCACTGTAAATTAAAGTTTCTAGAAATTCTGCTTCATCCATGAAAGGTAATCCCAATGAATTAGCCAACCCATATTATATAATATAGAAATGGGCTTAATATCCACAGATTGATGCAGTTTTATATAGTCTATCTTTCCTTATAAGTCTTAGCACTAATATCCTTTAGATGCCTACATGACATAAATTATGTACCTATTTAATTTTTATCTTAAATCTATGATTGGACTGGTACAGAAAAAAATACTTTTTTTCTTATGCTCTGGTATAGTTTTTGAAACCTTTGATCTTAGCTTTGGTCTTCTGTTTTTTCTGCATTTCCTTCCATGATATTTTTTCTTTTTCAGTTTGAATTCAATGTTATAAAATATCACCAAATATTTTAGTTTCAACCTTTTTCATCTACATGTACACAACATGCACACACATTGTATCTTTGCTTTGAATGTTTGCAATTGAATTATTTTTTAATGAATGTGAAGAATTGTCTTTTAAATTTTATATAAGATCCTACTTTCATCATGCTACTGTGGTTAAAATTACATTGCAGAAGGTCTACCATGGAAGAATCATATCCTTGCACAATATCTGCCTAAATTCTTACTATTTTTTCCGTGTCATTTGAACTAGTTTTACATTCTTATTGCAATCAACTCAATGCAGGTCGTTGACGATGAAGAGGCCCATGTTAATAGAACAATGGACTGAACATCTGACTTCTGTCCAACTCACATCAGGTCAGGATGGTGTCATTCAACTTGGTGGGATTTGAAAAGCAGCAATTTTTGACCTTTGCTTTTACTGTTTGCCCTTCAACATCTTTTTATGTGTACATTGACTTCCCAGAAGCTGTTATACTATACCAGTAGGAAAGATCCATGCACTAGCCATTTGAAGATGCAGACAGTTTGAAACAAGTTGGCCCCAAGAAACACAGTGCTTTGTCTATGGGAGAAATACTAAGATAACAGTAGAAGAGGTTTGTTAAAAATTTTACCAAGAATGACTAGTTTGTATTAGATAACTAATACAGGTGCTCATCACCAAGAGAAGCCAATTCTCGCTCTCCCAGCAATCACTAGTTACCTAAGATGTCATCTAGAGGTGGGACCCTGTGGCATTTTCTCCTTTACACATTAGCTGTCTATTGACATTGCTACCATTCTAGTCTTGTTTGTAGGCACTTCTAGAAGAGATTATTCCACAGCAGAACTTCTTGGCATTCTGGTTCTTATTCTTGGCAGTATTTCTGCCCTTTCTTCACTGATGCTCAATGAATCAGAGATGCAGAAGCTGTGATGTAGCTGTATTTAGTGGGTCTGGACCCCCCATGATCCCTTGGCCTCTTCATTGTGTCCAGTTGTAGTTTTCTGTGATACTCTCCATCTGCTCTTTGGTAAGGGGTGAGAGCTATACTTACCTGTGGGTATAATGACAAGGTTTAAAATATGGTAAGGAATTATGCTTGCCTAGAATAGTAGAGGTAGTAGATTCTTTTCTAAGATCCATGACCACACAAGCCTTTGCTAGGCTTCTCATACCAGGCATGATTGGCTCTCCTATTGAGTGGGTCTTTAGTCCAGTTAGGCAGCTCTTGGTTGCCACTGAGAGGTAAGTTTGATTTATTTCACCTTTATGAATATCTTTCCATACTAGACATTGCTATAGTCTAAAATGTAAAGATAAATAAATAAATGTGTTGTAAAAGGTTCTGACCCAAACTTTCCAGGCCTGGACCAGAGGTTTGGTCCCACTCTCAGCCTCCTTTAGCCTCAAATAATCACACACAGGCTTATATTACTTTTACACTGATTGACCTACAGCCTAGGCATATAACTTGCTAGCTCCTTCATCTGAACACAACCCATCTTATCTTGTTCAGCCATGTGACTTGATATCTTTTCTCAGAGCAGCATTTCAGCTTCTTTCCTCTGTGTCTGCTGCCATCTCCTCATGTTGTCTGTGGTGGATCTCTCTGGTGGCTCTCTGGCATCTGTCTCTATTCTTCCTGTCTGTACTCACTTTTCTTAGCCTGTTAACCCCACCCACACTTCTTGTCTGCCTTTGGCCAATCAGCTTTTTATTAAATCCATAGGCAGGACAAATATTTACAGCATTACCAGCATAATCCCACTATATAAATGTATTGAAAAAGAAATTATTTTAAGCAGGTTGTATGAAATAGAAACTAAAAATATTACATTTCTTTGACCACTCCATTTATATTTAATTTGTCATTCTAGTATTTTTCCAAGAGCTTAATTTTTGGTTTTTTCATCTTATTTAGGCAAAACAATGTTTACTTACAGAAGGAGCTCTGTACTTAAATGCTGATTGGCGGATTTGTCCTTCTCTGTATTCCGCACAAGAAAGACTCACACTATTTTTCCTTTATATTATTGAAATAGAATTGTGAAGTTGTGGAATTATTAAAAAGAAATAACTGGATTAAAGCATGTAAAGAATAAAATGTTTTATTTTGTATTCTTTATTATCTTCATTTTTAATGAATTCAAATGAAATTCACATACCAAATGTCCCTTAAAATTTTCATGGTTGCCTGTCTGTAAAATTTTTATTGCTGAGAAAAAAAAGAGCAACAGGATTTTTGTTATAAGAACAATAAATTACAGAAAATGAGGCAATGCACAATTTTCTTTCTTTCAGGGGAAATGAATGAATGATAATATGTTTCTCTAAACAAATGTGCTTTTTTCTCGAGGCGCTCAGTGGTTACTAACCCTGCAGCTCTGCTTATGGGCAATTTTCAGGGATAAATATTTCTACAGGATTCACAGAAGAGAATAAGGAATGGTTTGTCTCACTGGGGATGTGGAAACTGTGCCTTTCCTTTTCCAGCTGCACTTACAGTGCAGAGAAGACATGGTGCCTGGTACATAGTAGATTTCCTTTTGTGCTCAAGAGAATAGAAAGGCTTCTGTGATTTATTTCCCCAATAACCTCTTTGCATTCACATTGCCTTTCCTAACAAAATTATAGCCAGTCTGAAATGAAGGTCACACTGAGCACCAGAGATATTTCAGTTCTGAAATGGAGAATCAAATGGGCTGCTTCAGCTACCAGAAATGATTTGTTTGTTTGTTTGTTTGTTTTGTTTTTGTGAAATAAAATACTCACATCTTGTATTAGAGATACTGGGCACTTAGAAGACATTTAACCATTATCAGGTGGATTAAAATCTTAAAGTCCTTCTTGCTTACAACCTTCAGCTCATTAGTAAAACCTTAATGATGTTAGTTCACTCAACACTAACAAAAATAAGACTCATTATAAAAGGTATGGGGAATTGTTTCATCTAGATTCTTGTAACTGGGTAAAAATCTAATTTTTAATTGGCACAGAGGCTGTGTGGACTTTTTAAGCATGATTCCTTTTTTCATGATGGTTTATTTATCCACGTTATCAGAGCTATCAAATCCTGAGCAGGCTTACTTTAATTAATATTTTAAGACATTAGTAGACAGTGCTGGGAAGATACGTTGTAGTAATAAAAAAGGCACGTCAGCTTCGGCACGAGGCTAACCTAAGTGTAAGCGTCTGATGCCTGCCTACACTTCCCTTTGTCTCGCTTGCTTGTTTTGTAGTACACATGTCATTTCTGTCCTTAAACACTAAGAGGATCCTGAGAAGTCCATCACCCACACCTTGTACTAAGTCTTCAAGCCTCCTTTCTTTTTTATTTTCTTCTTAGGAACTGACTTAAAAGTGATTTAGTTTTGGGGTGGGGTGGGGGTATAATTCAATGGTAGAACACTTGAGTAGCCTTGAAAGGGCTTGAATTCGATTGCTATTTCCACCAACACACACACACACACACACACACACACACACACACACACATACACGTCTATCTTCTATGGTTGTTTGTTTGTTGCATATATGTAAATTAGAATACAGGTTTCAGAAGGAAATGGTCTTTCGCATCTGCTCCTTGTTAGTATTTAGGACTGTACTTCTCTCAAATTGCACATTCAAAGGTACATGAGTAGACAGGATTGAGAACTTACTAGTTTAGAACAAGAGATAATGGGATTTTTTTCTATAAAAGAAGAGAGTTGTATGAGAGAGCAGAAATGCTGGCAAAGATTCCCACTGAGAGAGTATTGTTCCCACCAGGAATCAGGTGGCCTTTTCAAAAGTATCATTTCAGTTTTATCATAGAAAGAGCTCAATTTTTAATGCAGATTGGAATGAATAAGTGTAAGTAGAACCAGAAGTGGCTCTAATACATGTTATCTAAATTACTACTATAGCATGTACTGTGAATCCTTATATTCATGTGGTGAAATAGTAAATGCCTTAGAATATGACCACAGGTGTTGGAGAGATGGCTCAGCAGTTAAGCACACTGTCTGCTCTTCCAGAGGACCCGGGTTATACTCTTAGCACCCACATGGCCACCGACAACCATCCATCAACTCCAGTTTCAGAGGATTCAATGCTCTTTTCTGGCATCAGTAGGCACCAGGTACAAACATGGTACATATACACACATGCAGGCAAACATGAATATGTATAAAAATAAAAATAAATCTTTTAAAATAGTAACTATGTTTAGAGACAGGGTATTTAATAATGCAACCGCCTTAATACAGGGCTATTAGGGTGGACCATAATTAAATCTGACTGGTGTTTTTACTAATTAAAGAAGCACTAAAAGAGACACCAGAATACCCAGGAGGGAGACAAAAGATCCATGCAAGAAGGTGACCTCTGCAAGACAAGGATGGAGGTAGCCAGGAGAAACCTGCTTTGCCAGCACCTTCATCTTGAACCTCTTGCCTCCAGAATGGAGAGGAAATAGCCTTATGCCTTTGAACACTTTCGATGTATTTTTAATGATGGGGCCTTAATAAACCACCACATGGCCCTTAAGAATTTCATTCTGTTTGTTCTCACATCTTCACAAGTGTGATAACTTACATGGTCAAAGAGTCAAATAAGGTAAAAGTCATTAAAACTATTTCAAAATAGAATCCAATTTAGAGCTAGGAAATATCTTTAAATAATCACAGTAGCTAATTTGGCTTTTTCCAGTCTCTTTTTCCAGATTTCAATGCCAGCAAGATCTGTGGGGTTGGTCTTATTTAATATATTTGTGACATACTTGCAATCTCAAGGCTTTCTCCATAAGGTGAGGTTGTATTTGTTTTAGAGACAGGGCTAGAGTAGTGGTCAACCTGCCTGTGGTCACAATCTCTTTAGGGGTAGCATATCAGATATCTTTCATATCAGGTACTTACATTATGACTCCACACAGTAGCAAAATTACAGTTATAAAAGTAGCAACAAAATAATTTTATGGTTGGGAGTTACTGCAGCATGAGGAACTTAATTAAAGGGTTGCTGTGTCAGGAAGGTTGAGAACCACTAAGTTAGAGCAAATATCTAGGATGGAAGTTGGACAGAGAAGCTTATCCTTTATTCTGTGCCATTTTCTTGATCTTGAATTATTGTCTTCAATATGGATATGGAACTGGGCTCTTGTCTGCCTTTCCCTGTATACTGTGTGCAACATAAGGGCTGACTTTATTTACAGTCCAGAAACCATGCAGGGGCATCCATGCAGGAGCATCCATGAAGGGTGATCTATGTACAAGTCAAGTAATAACTCATTTGTGCTGAAAAGGGCATTGATGACTCACCTCTCTTGCCTTCTTGATTACAAGGGAAAGCCCATCACACTAAAAGAGTGAGTCAGGAAGCCTGAGTTTCATTCCAAGACAAGGCAGCTTTAACTTTGTGTCTTGGTGTATTTGGAGATTCCATTAGAGTCTGCAGGCCAGTCCCTGAAATTGGAGACAGTAACAAAAAACTCATTATTAGATTTAAGAATTAAGCTAAATATTACATGTAAAGTACCTGGAGCAGTCCTTACATTTACTACATGTGAAATACAGTATTTCTTACTATTGCCAAATAATAAGAAAGAAATACAAAGAAACAATTAAACCTATGTGCTCTGTTTATACCACTGTGCTTTACTTATGCTTCAGCTCTTCAAGTCTACATTATTTTACTTATTTTACTGTGCAAGCATGATTCATTGATTAGTTGATCTTTTTATTTAGCAAGATAGTAATGAGGACTAACATGGTCTCATTTTCCTCTATCAAATATATCCATAGGTACTCAGAAGCCTGGAGCCTTCCTAGAAATAAAGCTTTTCTTGATCAAAGACATTTATCAGATTTACAAATGGCAACACATGCTGTGTGGTCTTTTGAATGCCTATGTATAATTTGAGTAAGTGAACTAAACCAGGTACCCAGATCACAGTAAATTTTCTTTACTTGAGCAAAACTTTTTTCCTTATACTTTTTTGTCTGTTGAGATGATTCAGATGTCACCTCTCAGGTATCTGTTTTCTAGTTAGGCAGACCTGTCTATAGCCCAGAAAGCTGCATTTCCTTTCTGCTTCCATGATCCTTGTCTAACCCATTAGCATGTTCCTATGTTTGCACTGTGCCTTGGAAGCTGCACTGCACTGTCGTGGACAGTCATGTTACTGGGGAAGTCGAGCTTATTATCTATGCCAGGCCCTAGAAGGGCTGCCTGTCTCAAAGCAAGCAGTGGTAACAGCAGTGAGCAGATATGGCCAGGAGCAGCAGAAAAGGAGAAAGTGGTTGGATGTGAAGAGTCAGGCACATCTAAACACCTAGAAAAATGGGGTCCTACTTAGATTTCCATTTCCAGTATGAAATCATTACAACGAAAAACCTTCTGCATGCTTATATGCCTTAAACCACACATTAAAATGTAGGTTCTTGTGGCAATAGGTGTGGGTATGTTCTTAGCCCTTAAATATTACCTCTGGGTATTGCATGCTGACCCTGCTATGGACTAGGTTTGTCTGATAGAAGAAGATTTGCTTACTGTTTTGAAGACTCTGACTACTCTTTTATAGACTACTTTGAAATGAGAGGGCACACTGAGAGCAGGCCTTATGGTCCTAGCTCTCTCATTATTTGGAAGACGTTATAAACCAGTCAGCTCCATATGAACCATCAGTCCCACATGATGCTCAGGCCAAAATAATCAAGCAGGTTCATACCAGAGATACCCACCTGAGCTCCACTCAAAGTGGTGACCTATGCTTTGTGATTCAATACTGAAGAAATGGCACAAAACTGTACGATGATTATCACACAGCAAAGGATAACTGATAAATACTCTAATTCTTGAATCCTACCACCTATTCATTTTAGAAATAAATCCAATTACATCTTTCATGCGCATTTCCAATGTTTTATTTTTAAAATTCTTCTCTAAACATACAAACATGAGCAATCTCATATATTATTTCTATGGGAAAAGAGGTTTTTTTCCCCCCTAAAACAGGCACTCCTTGTGACTTTCAGAGTTATTTGTGAGGCGAGATGGGAGTGGGAAAAAGATCTTAAAATAATAGTGCTGAAAGGAAGTAGCATTCTTTAAGAACAGGGCATTTCAAAGCCAGAGGATCTCAGCAGCCCCCGAAGGTGATACAGCAGACATTTCTGCTTTCCAAGTTTTGTCTCTGTTGACAAATAGAGTGATTAAAAAATCAGCTTTGCAAACTCTTGGGTCTTTCTCAAGTACTACCAGCTTTAAGTTTGAGTTGAAGTTAAAGGTATAGAAGAAAGTAAGGCAAATTAAATTTCTGCTATTTGTCCTTTTGCAGTCCCTAAAATTGAACTCAGTCACTGGTTCAATAAGTGATGTGACCATATCTCAGCTCTGCTAAGCTGCATGCTCTACAAAGAGTGTATTTGAACCACACAGGAAGAGCAGAGCAAAGGACCAGTTGTCTTTCTAACCATCCTAAATATGCAGCTACCTAAGACCAGGATACATCACACATGTCCTGCTGGTTTCCTCCATAGGGAATACACTGGCTACTTTTAACTGTCAATTTGACACAAATGAGAGTTATCTGAGAGGAGAGACCCTCAACCTAAGAATTGCCTTTGTTATATTAGCCTGCAGATACACCTTTGGGGGCATTTTCTTGATTGAGTTAATTAATATAGAAGGGATAAGCCCACTGAGGATGGTGCCATCCCTAGGAAGGTAGGTCTGAGGTGTATAAAAATGTTATCTGAACAATCTATTACAAAGCCTTTCTCCTTAGACTCTGCTTCAGGTTCCCGTCTGGAGATCTTACCCTTTTGGTCAGTATATTATTATAGCAACAAAGTAGAAGAGGGAAATTTATTCTAAGTAAGGGACATAATTTCTTCTGCCAAACACTTCCATTCAAGTAACTTCAGAGTGGTGGCTATGTGGCTGGGCAACATTCCAACACCTTACATTTATTAATAGATCACAGAGACTAGGTTAAATCAATAAAAATGTGTAGTTGACATAGTCATCAGTTGGTCCTAAGGAGGGTATTCTTGTGGCACTTCCTGGTTTTTCATAGAGTTATCTTGGAGAAAGGTCACTATGGATACTATCAACTGCTGGTGACCATCTTGTCTGTCAGGGGTCTAAACGCACATAATTTCATTAGCTTTTAGGGCAGCCAGACTGAAGCAAGGCTCCCTGTGAGAATTACCAGGATATTTTTCTTCTTGTATAATATGATGTAGAAAAATGTACATATCTGAAAACAGAATGACATTTCTCCTTACTATTTTTGGAGCAGTGACTGGTTTGTAGCATTATCGTTCTTTGTCATTTAGAAGTGTTAAATATAGTCCTGTGTTTCTTAACAGCAAGGATCATTCTGAGGCATGTGTTCCTAGATGATTTTATCATCGCTGACCTCATCTGTGAGGTCACTAACTCTCATCTGCATTTCATGGGTAAGTAACTTAGCATAGCCACTTGTTTAATATTTACTATTATTATTATTGTTAATTATTGTATTGTGCACACATGCACACACATGCACAGTGGTACATGTGTAGAGGTCAAATGACAACTTCGTATAGTTTACTCTTACCACTTTCATTTAGGTTCTAGGATTTGATCTCAAGATTTCAGACTTATGCATCAAGGACCCCTAGCTGGTGGGCCATCTCATCATCCCTACAGCACCATCACCACTACCAACAACAATATTACCATCACCATCATCATTATCACCACTTTTATCATCAGCATCATATTCAGAACAATCCTGGATAACCTCAGGGATCAAATTTCTTGAATTCAAGTCCTGATCTTGCCATTAGAGCTACACAACAATGGAGAATAGATGATATTTAGTCTGAATTGTCTGATGTAACAGATGTAGGGTACCTGTCATAATAAAATAAGTTAAAGAATCCAATTAGATTAGCAGCAAAATGTCTGTTATGTGGAAAACATTCAGGAAATGTTAGCTCTTTTCATTATTACTCAAGATTATAATTGATTGATGATATATAATTTGACCCATTCATATTTAATGTGTTATTAATAGAACTGCTATACTTTATTTCTATTGCTGTGATATATTTTATTCCCATTACCTATGTCCTTGTTTGCTTTCTATTGCTGTGGTGAACACCACGACCAATACTAGCTTGCAGGAGGAAAGTAGTGGTTTTTTTTTGTTGTTGTTGTTGTTATCTTACGCTTCCAGGACACACTGTATCATTGAGAAGGCAAGGAAGAAGCTCAAGCAGAGACCATGGAGGAGTACTGCTCACTGGATTGCTCTTCATGGCTTGCTAGGCTGGTCTGTTTCTTATATAATCCAGGACCACATGCCCAAGTAGGTCACAGTAGGCTGGGCCCTTTCATATTAACCATTAATCAAGAAAATGGCCCACAAGCTTGGCCTACAAGCTAATCTGACAAAAGTATTTCTTAACCCAGGTTTTCTCTTCACAAATGACATTATCTGTTTTGATTAATTTCCCCAATTTTATAATCCTTTCAGCCAAATATTTAGAGTATCTAAGTTTACATATTTTATGAAGTCTCTCTATTTTACACCACTGTTTTAATTTATGTACTAGTGATTTGAGAGAGAACAATATGCAGCTTTATTCCTTTACAGTTTGTTGTCTAATAATACAATATGTCATGGCCTGTGTGTGTGTGTGTGTGTAAAATTTACTTCCGAAGAAACTCAAAATTCAAAATTGTATTAAATTATTAACAACCTTGTAAACAGCATATCTGTGATTAAATGTTCATGCATGTGAATGAAGTTTATAAACTTTAAATGCTTCTTTGTAGGGAGCTGCGTGCAGCTGTGCCTTAAAGATGGCGCTGGCTTCCGCCCTCCACCTTCCACATGGTGAATGCTCTCAATGCAAACAATTCCATATATGGCTAGGCTGAGGATCTGGCTTGCTTCCGAGTACCTGGACCTATCGGTGGTGCCCACGTGGCGTACTGGGGTTGGCTGCCCAGAGGCTATTTGGGCTGCAGGCGGGTTTCCCTGGGGTCGTAAGTCAGTAAGTCATAAGTCAGAAGTCAGAAGTCAAGGTTCCTAAATAAACTGCTGAAAGAAGAGCCTGGGTGTTGCGTCTTTCTTGCTGGTCGAGGAGGCTCCTGACACTTCTTATTGAATATTTTACATTTTATTCCTCTCATTGGCCATTTTCTTTCTATAGAATTAATCTTCCTTTTGGTATCATTCCCCACTCCATGAAAACATCTTTGAATTTTTATTTATTTTGGTTGATTCTTGGGTATTTTTCTTATCACTATTTATCTGAATAAATGTGTTTATTTTGCTTCAACTTTTTAATGCAATTTTATTGGATATAAAATAGATGATTTTGTTTTTCAAATTATTATTTACTAGTTATTTATGGATATCAATGTGTGTATTTATCATGTAAAGTAGGCTGTCTTGATATTTGGAACACTGAGACTATTATAATCAAACTAATACCTCCACAGGACCCTTTTGGAAATAGAACATTTGTGTTACTTTCTCAATAATTTTCAAATACAATGTTCAGCATTTTTAACTCTGTTCACTGTGTGAGTATCAGCATTCCAGAATCTAACTGCTCCATGAAACAGAAATTCTCTTCAATTAGCATTGTCTCCATTTCACTCATTTTCTAACTCCTGGCAACTGCCGTTCCACTCTCTGCCTCTACGACTTTGACTTTGAGATATCAAGTGTAAAGGAGGGTATTCCATATTTCTCTTTTAGTGTCAGTCATTTCACATGGGATAGTGAAATTCTCCAGCTACATTCCCATTTCCACAATTGATCACATTTCACATTTTTATTATTATTTTAAGACTGAATAGCATTCCATTCAACTATTGATGGGCCCAGGTTGATTCCATATTTTGGCTATTTTGAATAATGGATGCTACAGTGAATATGATGATTCTGATAAATATTCGGCATGCCAACTCTGGGCCTCATATTAATACCCAGAGGTGGTTTGCTGAGTCAGGAGTAGCTTGAGCATTAGATGTCCATAATTTTTAACATAGTGATTGTAGCAATTCACATTCTTAGCAACAACATCCCAAGGTGTCTGTCTTTGCTAACACTTGTCCCTCTGTTTCAATGTGGCTTTTAACTTGTTCAATGATTATACTGTAAAACTGTTACATAGATGTTACAATTCAATGCCAGCTGGCTCTTTGTGGAAACATTTATTCAAATTCTTAGTTTATTTTAAAATAGAGTTATTTTGTTCTTTGCTATTGGGTTGTTTAAGTTTCAAACATTTGAAAACATTTTATTGCATTCTATTGCTTGCCACTTTACATATTGTTTTCCTTGCTGTGCAGAAACTTTGCTAGTTGATGAAATCTCATTAGTAACTTTGCTTTTGTCACCTGTATGGAGTGTGGCTTCCCTACCACCCCACACCCTTTCTTTCAGTACACTCTGGGTACTGTTGCATAAATTTTCAAGTCTCCATTATGCATAAGACATTATCTTTAACTCTTATTTTTGATTTTTTGGAGAAAGCATGTGAGCATGTGCATTAGGTATGAGTGTTCAACATGAGTCTTACTCTATTGATCCCTGACTTAAATTTTGAGACAGGATTACTTACTGAGACTACAACTTGTTGCTTCAGTTGTCCTTTAAGTCCCTAGAATCTACCCACCTCCCCTCCCCCATACATACCTTCTTCTGCACTAGGATTTCAGACACAGGTCCCAGTGCCAAGTTGGCTTTTTCATGAATACTGAGATTCAAACTCAGGACCTCATGTTCACACAGAAAGCTCCATATCTCCCATATTCCTATTTTGTCTAGCCATATTAACTTATATTTTCAGAAAAATGGTGGTTTTTTATTTATATGATACATCAAATTATAGTTTTCATCTTTCGTTACATTGCTGAGGTTAACTGAGCCTGTTGAATTGGTAGGTTTATGATTTTTGTTATTTTAACAAAATGGTGAGTTTTTAATGGTTGTTTTCAAAATTATTTTAACTCATTTCTCATTTCTACTTTTGTGACTCAAATTACATCTGTTATGGGTGATATTATAATGCCTTGCATGTTTTTTATACTTAAAAATATCAGTATTTCAGCTTGCATTTTTCCATTTTTCAATATTTGAATTAGGAAAATGCATCTTTACTTAGATATTGTCTTGTTAAAACCATTAAATAAATTCCACTTATCATATCTTTGCTTTCATTTGGCTCCTTTAATCTTTTTATTGTTCCAAAATTTTTTTCAATTCAATAATCACATATTTCCTCTATTATTAACATTTTTTTATCATTAAACCTGCTGTGTAACATCTGCTCTGTGTTTGCAGTCTCTCAATGTATTCCACCTGATCATTTTCTCTCCTGACTGTGACTCATATCTTCTGCTCCTATCATTTTTACTAAGTACTTAGCTTTGCATATTAAATAGCCAGGCAGTAGTGGTGCATGCCATTAGTCTCAGAAGCATTAGGGAGGCAGAGGCAAGAGGATCGCTATTAGTCTGAGGCCAGCCTGGTCTACAAAGCAAGTTCCAGATACCCAGGACTGTTGCACGAAAAACCTTGTCTCAAAAAAAAAAAAAAAAAAAAAAGAGATGACTCTGTACTTTAATATTCCAGACTAAGACTAATTTTATTAAATATACAATATATCACCACACTTGACTATTATTTTTTCCAGCAAACAGCAAGGAGTATTCTGGTAGGTTACCAACACATAGTAGAAGAGGGCTTTGCAAAGCCAGTTTAATCTTCATCTTAGCTGTGTCTGGGATCCGCTGTAGCTTTGTATGGATATACTTTTCCACATCTTCAAAGATTCTGGAAGGAGATCAGGATTTTCCTTCCCAAAGGCTTTCGACCAAGCAATGGAAACACTGAAGAGATCATTTACAGCTTTGCTGCGTGACAGTCAGCTTCTGGGTTGCTGGTAACTTTCCTTTATTGTTCTCAGTCTTGCAAAACCATCCCACTCTGCTATCCTGCTGTATTCATTATGGTTCTCTAGAGGAACAGAACTTACAGACTGAATATATAATCTGTATCTCTAGACAGCCTTGACAAATGGATACATATATACCTATATAATTAGAGTAGCTAACAGCTCTGGTTCAGCTAAAATATTGTCTAAGACTCCAGTAGTTGCTCAGTTCATCAAGCTAGTTGTTTCAGCTGCTCTTCCATATATAGTGGAATCCCAAGGAAGCAGGTTCTACTGCCAAGGGAAGAATGTACTTGTCAGGAAGAGCAAGCAGGCAAAGTGAAAGCCTCCTTCTTCCATGTTCTCTGTGTATGTGGCCACAAGTGGGTATCATTCATATTAAAGATGGATCTTCCCTACTTGGTCGTGGTGGATGATATTTTTTTATATATTGTTGTATACAGTTTGCCAAAATTTTGTTGAGAATTTTAGCCTCAATATTCATGAGGGAAATTGGTCTGTAATTCTCCTTCTTTGTTGTGACTTTGAGTGCCTTGGGTATTAGGGTAATTGTAGCCTCATAAAAGGAATTTGGCAATATTCCTTCAGTTTCTACTGTGTGAAATAGTTTGAGGAGTAATGGTAGTAATTCTTCTTTGAATGTCTGGTAGAATTCTGCACTGAAACCATCTAGACCTGGGCTTTTTTTGCCGGGGGGAGGCTTTTAATGACAGCTTCAATTTCCTTAAGGGTTATAGGTCTGTTTAGGTAATTAATCTGTTCTTCATTTAATTTTGGTAAATGGTATCTGTCCAAAAAGCTGTCCATTTCTTCTAGGTTTTCCATTTTTGTGGAATATAGATTTTCAAAGTATGATCTGATAACTCTCCGGATTTCCTGAAAGCCAGGATTGTCAAAACAATTTTGCTCAACAAAAGAACCTCAGGAGGCATCACCATCTCCAACTTCAAGTCATACTATAGAGCTACAGTAATAAAAACAGCCTGGTACTGGCATAAAAACAGACTTGTGGATCAATGAAATAGAACTGAGGATCCAGGCATTAACCCAAAAACCTATGAACACCTGATTTTTGACAAAGAGGCTCAAAATATTCAATGGAAAAAAGATAGTATCTTTAACAAATGGTGTTGTCATAGCTGGTTGGTAGTGTGTAGAAAAATGCAAATAGATCCAAGCCTGTCTCCCTGCACAAAACTCAAATCCAAGTGGATCAAAGACCTCAACATAAACCCAGCCACTCTGAATTTGATAGAAAGGAAAATGAGAAATACCTTTCTATGAATTGACACAGGTGACCACTTTTTAAATATAACACCAGTGGCACAGACACTAAGCACAACAATCAATAAGTGGGATCTCCTGAACCTGAGAAACTTCTGTAAAGCCAAAGACACTGTCGATAGGACAAAACAACAACCTAAAGAATGGGAAAAGATTTTCACCATCCCTACAAGTGATAGAGGATTGATTTCTAAAATATATAAAGAACTCAAGAATCTAGAGCCCAACACCTTGAATAACTCAATCAAAAAATCGGGTTCAGAACTGAAAAGGGAATTCTCAGCAGAAGAATTGCAAATGACTGAAAGGCACTTGAAAAAGTGCTCAACATCTTTAGCTATCAGAGAAATGTAAATCAAAACAACTTTGAGATACCACCTGACACCTGTCAGAATGGCTAAGATAAAAGACACAAATGATAGCCTATGCTGGAGAGGGTGTGGAGCAAAGGGAGCATTCTTCCATTGCTGGTGGGAGTGTAAATTTGTTCAGCCACTCTGGAACGCAGTATGGAAGTTTCTCAGAAAACTGCGAATCAATCTCCCCAAGGACCCAGCAATACCACTTCTGGGTGTATACCCTAAAGATGCACAGTCGCACTCCAAAGGCATTAGCTCAGCTATGTTCATAGCAGCATTATTTGTAATAGCAAGAACCTGGAAACAACCGAGATGCCCCTCAACTGAAGAATGAATTAACAAACTATGGTACATCTACACAATGGAGTGCTACTCAGCAATAAGAAAAAATGATATCCTAAAATTTGCAGGCAAATGGATGAATTTGGAGACTATCCTCCTGAGAGAGGTATCTCAAACCCAGGAAGATAAGCAGGGGATGTACTCACTCATTTGTGGACTCTAAACAAACAAACAAACAAACAAAAAACAAAAGCAAAGCATGCCCAAGCTGCAAACAACAACCACTGAATAGCTTGGGATCAGAAACACCTTGGACTGACACCTTAGATCCTACTCCCCCTAGAGCATCACCTGACTCAGTTTCAGTATTGGGGGAGAAAATTGCATCTGCCAGGAGTAGAGGCTGAACTGAGCAATATTGGGACCTTGGGATCCTCCTGCCTATGCTGGGGAGGAGATGGGGAGATGTGGAGAAGAGAGATTGACCTGAGGGGGTGGGAGGGGGAAGGGACCTTGAATAAGGAAATACACGGATAGAAAATGTGAATTTATTCATAATAAAAAAATAAAAAGATGGATCTTCCCCTTTCAAAAGATCTGAGTTAATGGTGTATCTTCCTGTCTCAAATCATTCATTTAAGAAAAGAACAATCCTTCTCAGGATACACTATCACTTGAGTGTTGATTAAATACAGATGTAGTCATGTTGGCAGCCATGAGTAGTCATCGCAACTCTGTTTCTGTGGAAGCCCTCTAGTGTGTTAAGTGTGGGCCCAGAATGATCAGAGAGGCCACTTTTGGTTTCCCTGACATAAGATGTCCACCCTTTTCAGAAAAGCCTGTAAGACAACATTTGTGTGTATCTAAGAGGAATGGCAGACTTCTTGGTAAAGTTCTCTGTAATACTTCATATAAGCCATTAGGACTTCATTTAGGACCTCACTGGCACCTGTACCCCCTTTACTTCCCCTTCTTGATTCTGCCTAGGATATCAGTCATTAATCCCTTCTCAACAGGAAGAGTTTGTCATCTCATGAATATAGTTCATTTGGATCCTCCCCAGCCCCCACCCCAGACACTCGGCCATATGGCAATTTTTTTAAAGTTCCGAATTTATAAATTAACTTCCTTGTTCTAGTTGTCAGTCCTAATGTTTTTATACTTACAATTTCCCAGTAGATGCAAAGAGAATATTCCTCAACAAGAAGACAAAAGCTTCCAGTAAATTTTGTAATGAATAATGAATGAATGGAAGGAGGAATAGATGAATATTTTAATAAGGAAAAATATGAATTTAAAACCAAAAATTCAACTAGTTTCCCCAAACCAAAAGTTTTAAAATAGAATGCATGTTTCTTTTGTAAACCATTCCCTTTAAATACAAGCCAGGCACCAGTAAGGATGTGGGAATTAGTCATCCTCACCCTCTTACCCCATGGGGCCATTCCTTCAGTTAGACTTCTCTTGCTTATTTCAGAGTCTTTGCCAGAGAATCTTGCCCTTGCCACCGAGGCAAGCTCTAAGCATACAGTTTTGCATTACAAGGGATCCTCAACTAGAGCAACAAACATTCTAGGGGGCAAACACCAAGATGTATGTGCTATCTAATATATTAGACATACATATGTATGCATTCATTTGATAAATGAAGGCCTGTGAACCAGACTGTCAGTCTCTAACATTCACCAACAGTGCAGTGATTATCTTCTCCATCCTAGAAATGAGGAAAGTGAGGATAGGTTAAAATGTAGATCTGAGGATTAGTTACATCAGAGTTTCTTCTAAGTGGATTCATGTCTCTCTGTGTAGTTAACACTGCAGGCATTTTAAACCCAAATTATCTAGCTCGTTTCCCACGGCAACTGGGTGAGAGGATTTGGACAGTGCTGGTTTGGCTACTTTTCATTATTCTAAAACATCTGAGAGAAATAACTTACAGGAGAGTATTTAACAGGGTTCTCTAAAGGAACAGAGCTAACACACACACACATGAACACACACGCACCCACGCATGCACACATGCACATACATAGAAATAATAGTAGAATGGTTTATAGGCTGTGCTTCAGATAGTTCAACAATGGCCATGTCATGACTGAGGACCAAGAATCTTGTAGTTCTCTAGTCCACAAGGCTGCAAATCTCAGCAGTCCCAATCTGGCACTGCAGTCCCCAAGGATCCTGGAGACCTGCTGTTCTTCAGTCTATGTTAGACTCAAGAAGAAGTCAATTGTAACACCACTGAAGGATTTCCATAGCGACAGGATAGGTGCACTTGCCAAGAGTGAGGACAAGCAGGCAAAAAGCCAAAGCTTCCCTCTCCATGTTCTTTTATGTGGGTTGCTACCAGAAGGTATGGCCTAGATTTAGGGTGTATCATTTCACCTCAAATAATCCAATGAAGAAAATTTGTCACAGGAATGCCCAGGAGTTGTGGTTGGTTTGATTACAAATATAGTCAAGTTGACAGGCAAGATTAGTCACTATGGGAAGCAATTATTTTGATTCTGTTTCTGAAATTTCATTTGGTCCCATGTGCTTGGGTATACCTCATGGAGACAGTAGAGGTGACAGAAGAGATCTGCTTATTTCCTGGCTAACAGTCAGTACTGTAAGACAGGAAATAGTCAAAGATTAATATGCTCCTAAGACCTGCCCTACCCAGTAACCTACTTCCTTTAACTGGGGTCTACTTCCTAAACTTTCCACAGTCAAAATAACAACATCATATGGAACTAAGCATTGGGAACATAAGCCTGGGGCACTCCATATTCACCGAGCATCAAGTGGCAGGGAACTGTTAAGCTGCCCTATCCCTAAACTATGGTCTCAAATGAAGCAACTGGCATTGTGGGAAGCCATATCCACAGTCCACACCATTTAGCAATAAGAAATCCACATTGTAGAGAAAGGCAGACAGCCTGAGAATTTGCTTTTCTAATTTATCCCTTCTAGAAGGAATCTAGCTTTGTATATGTGTTGTGATGGGGGGTGGGAGGGGGTATTCATTACCATTACCTCAACAGTGTTTTTGCTACAAATGTGATACTTTACCATATGCAAGTTTTAAAAAATACCAAATGTCATATTATGATAGATGCAAGCAATTGGAATTCAAAGGTCACCATCTTATATGGGTATAGACCATGACTCTAGAACTTTCCTCTTGTTTCACTGGAATTTTTTAGTCAGCACTGCAAAAAATGCTCATTTTGTAAAGGTTGATACGCAACCCTGCTTTGACAGAATGCTGTGCCTATATCATCCTCATCCTAACACTGCATGAACTTCAATCTTTTTTTGAATGGGGGCGGCGCCTATGAAGAATGAAGATTTCCTTCTCTCTTTTTCTTCTATCCTTCTCTAGCGTCCCACTAGCAATTATACTACAGGGTAACAGGTAAGCAAAACTGTGGCTTCCATTTTGTGAATTCACTTTTTCTATTTGGCATTTGCCTTTCTAAACCTTATGACTTAATGATTAAAATCAATGCAATGATTTACTGCTTAAGATCTTAATTTTATAATCAATGCAATGATTTAATATTCTATTTATAAATTTAGGCAGAGAGAAATTGTTCTCTTTTCATAGCTAGACTGCATGTGCCTTAAATATGCCTTAGTCATTGGAGAGGTTCTCTATTTTTTTCTGTGTAGTCAGGTTTTACATGGGATTAAATCATCAGAGAAGACCCTTGATTGCCACTGTTCCATGTGATTCTGGGACATGATACAATGTCTAGTCTCTTATTACTTTCTTAGCCATTTATCATTGTTTATCATTACAGTTGGCTTCATGTTCCATCCAAAGCTTTGAGGAAGTGTGCCTTTCTGGAAGTCAAGTCCACACAATTTTTGGTTATGGAAATATATGCTTCTCAGACTACAGAGAATTTTAGTGGATTCTTCAATATTTTATGATTATTGGTCTAAGTTGCTTCTGTTCTTTTGTTTGCCACCTAAGGGCCAGGACTTAGAATTCAATACCAAGGGGAGATGGCTTCAACCCCTAAACTGCTACCTTCCAGCCCTCAGTGTTAAATGACAGTGGATATTGAATGCATATTGTCTCTTCTGGTATCCAAGCCTTCTGATTTGGAACAATCACCCACTGTGATAGTTGGAATGTAATTGGCCCCTATAATCATAGGGAACGGCACTATTGGGTGTGTGGTTTTGTTAGAGTAGGTGTGGTCTTGTTGAAGGAAGTGTGTCACTGTGAAATTGGGCTTGGATGTATCTATATGCTTGAGGCTCAGACCACTACCTGCTGCCTGTAAGATGTAGGACTCTCAGCTACTTCTCTAGCACCATGTCCCACCATGATGATAATGGACAACCTCTGAACTGTAAGTATGCACCATAATTAAATGCTTTTCTTTATAACAGCTGCTATGACCATTGTCTCTTCACAGCAATAGAAACCTTTTCTAAGACACCCACTATGAACATATTTGGAGGATATAGATTCCCCACATTTCCCTTTACAATAGATGAAAGGATTCCACTCATTTCCCAGTGAAAAATGGAAACAATCTCATTTTGTTACCAGTTCAAGTCTATAACCTAGGCTGAAGATTCTTCACTGCAATTCTGAATTGTCGAGGTACCTGCTACGGCTGGTTTTGGCCAGTTTTCTTCCATGTAATTTTCCTGGTTGCCCATCTATATACCATCTACTAAAAATTGCTTACCTTCTTTCCTTCCTTCCTTTTTTCCTTCTTATTTTTCTTTTTTTTTCTCCTGCCTCCTCTCTGTGTGCTAGGATTGAACCTAGGAACTCAGGCAAACCAGATTTTTGCTTTCAGTACAGTCTTCATAAATTTTAGGAGATATTTGACATGGTCTTATCAAATGGGTTTGTAGTAGATAATTTTGTTCAACTGTAGACTCAGAGCACATTTAAGGTAAGCTAGGCTAGGCTGTGATGCTCAGTCAATATTTGCATGATAATTTTTTCAACTTGCAATGGGTTTACTGGGATGTGAGCTCATCATAAGTTGAGGGGCATCTGAGTACATAAACATGGTACTGAATGACAGATGTACGAGAGACCAGAGAGCACAAACCCAAGTGTGTACAGAGATGGGAACACTGGTTTATTTACACCAAGCTTTTGCTATTGTATTTATTTATAATTTCAGTCTGCTAGTTTCCACAGGGGATTTTCAGTAGCTGAGCCTTGGTTGACATTCTAATGAGGCAGGATCCCAATGAATCATCTTGCCTGCCTGAAGCACTGTTCATTAGAGGCTAGAGGGAGGTGTGGGCTGCTCCAGGCAAGCCCAGCCTGTGTGGCCATTAAGCAGCTCTACAGCTGTTCTCCCAATCATTAGAGCCTTGCTGCATCCTTTGAGAGAGAAACCATTCACAGCCCTGTCCAGCTTCCAGAGAGTTTGAACTCCCAGGATCTTCTCTTCCTGGCTTTATGTCAACTGAATGAAGTTCATTACTTTTCAAAAACACCAGCTTGGTCTATTCTTGATAATGGGATCTGTCAATCATCCAAGGTAGATGTGAAGGTGCCACAAGCAGATTTTATATAAACACAGAGAGTTTACATAAGGCTTCTTCCTAGTACTGTGTCTGCAGAACTCACTAGAAAAGGAGTCATGCTATGTGACTGAATGTGAAAATGGTGTATGGAGATACATATGCACAACATTGACAAGCTTTTGCTGAAGCCACATAAAGAACACGATATAGGTTCTTCCTGTGTCCTGATGCCTTTTGTATCCTGTCCAGTAGAAATCCCACACCCTGTAGCTCCAAGAATATCAGCAACTCTGTGACTTTAATATCATACAAGTCCTTTCACCAAGGCTCTTCAAGAATATGTACTGTACACATCAACCATGACACAGAAACCATTCTGTTTTCTGCTCTCTCCTATATCCAATCCCAACAAGGATGCAGTCATCTTCCACGGAGAGTTTATTTTTATTTATTGCCTAGTAAATGACATCCCACAACTTTCTGAAAGTTTAAAGATGCTACCTCAACTCATAGAGACACATGGGCAGACCCAGAGATGAAAATCAAAACTATAGCACCCTTTTGCTTTAGTGATGGTAGACTGCAGGGCATTTGCTGCTATATTGTTGACTCTTTGCTATTTCAACTAATTATTACTTCAAGACTCTAGAGGTCAGAGGTTTGAGATGCATCACTTTTGGCTAAAATTGAGTAGTCATCAGAACTAATACAGTCCTTCCTAGAGGCTCAAGGTGTTGGGAGTAGTGATCTATTTTCTTGGGGTTTTTTTTCCCCAGCTTTTAGAGGCTATCTTATTCTTCAGCTCTTGTTCCCTTTGTCCATCTTGTCTACCTTCAGAACAAGCAATATTGCGTCTTGCTGATATTTTCCATATGATGTGTCTTTCTCTGCACTTCCATCTTCTTGTCTCACTTTTCAGAAGCCTGTGGGTTCATGGAGGATTATGAATAACTCAAATTACCATTTCTTCCTTCAAGTTAAGGTCAGCTGCATAGACATCACTATTCCTCTTTGCTAAGAAAGTGACTATCATGTAAGCTAAGGTATTTATATATTCCATGGCTTAGGATATAGGCATCTTTAAAAGAGAGAGTATCCATCTGCCTGCCACTCACATTGAGACTTCTTGGCATTATTTGGATTTAAGAAATGTTAGGAACATTTAAAACAGTTAATATTAGTAAATACTCAAGTGGTTTGAATAAAAATGGCCTCCATAGGCTCAGAGAAAGTGGTACTATTGGGAGGTGTGGCCTTGTTGGAGTAGGTGTGGCCTTGGTTGAGAATGGATACCATTAGGGGTGAGCTTTGAGGTCTCAGATGCTCAGGTCCTGGCCAGTGTCTCACTCTCTTCCGGCTGCCTATAGATCCAGATGTGGAACTCTCAGATACCTCTTACAGCATCTCTATAGACATGATTCTGCCTGCATGATGCCATGCTTCCCATCGAAACATTAATGAGCTAAGCCCCTGGACTGTCAGCTGGCTCCAATTACATGCTTTTTTTTTTATAAGGGTTGCTATGATCACTGTGTCTCTTCATAGCAGTTAAACACCAACTAAGACAAACACAAATCAAGCAACATTTTTACAGTACCTTACTAGAAACTTCAGATAAGTGTCAGAAGTTATGAGCTCTGGCTAAGATTTTATTTGCACTTCTCAATAATAATTCTTTATACAATTGTTTTCTTGTCTTTTTTATATAAATGGATGTTTTGCCTGGATATGGCTGTGCATCACATGCATGTTTGGTCTCTGAGAACAGAAAACTGTGTCAGATCTCCTGGAAATGGAGTTACAGACATCTGTGAGCTACCATGTTGGTTCTGGGTGTTGAATCTAGGTTCTCTTTAAGGGCAGACAGCACTCTTAGTCATCTCTGTTGGGCTATTTCTGCAGGTTTTAAATGATGGAGCAAGATAGAGAAGGAAGAGATTTTTGAAATCAAATATAGAAACATGGGTTCACTACTTCTCAGAAAATCACAGGAAAGCTTATCATCTCAATTACAATGTGAAATTTTGTGCCACCAGTCACAAAATTTCTAGTCACACCAAGCATGTAGTAATCAAGGTTCCCAAACAAGGTTCTCTTAATTAATAATTAACAGGTAGAATATATATATATATATATAAATTTAAATTATGCTGGCTTATATTGACATAGTAACAATCACTGTATCACACTTGAAATTGTGTATCACACAATTCTAAAGCTGCTTGGCTCAAAAAGCTGGGTGACTCAGCAATCCCAGTTTGGCACAGATGACCCAGAAGTTGCTCAGACAGCCACTATTCCTCAGACAAAGCTGGAAACAAAAAATGCTGGTTTTAATAGCAGAGAAAGAAGCACCAGCAGTAACCACAGGGTGAATCATCTCAGTGTCAAGAAGGAAGGCCGACAGAGCAAAAGCCAAGTATGCTTCCTTCTGTCATGCCCTTTTTTATTTAGGCTCCAGCAGATAGTCCCTCCTAATGTTAGGGATGGGTCTTTCCACATCAGTTAAGGCAATAGAGTTATCCTCAGGTGAAACTCCCAAGTCAGATGATTTGAACTTGTTCCAAGTTGGCATCAAGCAAACCATCACAATGACCATTAATACTGTCTTCTATATATTTGAAGTGTTGACTGCTATGATGCAGATATTGTAGGTCCTACAGAGGTTCGAGCAAAAGAAATTTAAGACCAATTTCATAGAATGAATTAGCCTTAGAATGGCCAGTTGTGATAATAACAGCAAGGCTTCCCTCCCTGTTTTCCTGATCATCACAAGATCACCTCATCTTCCACATAGACCACCATGCTGTCACCCACATTGGGGCCTCATAAGACAACAAATGGATGGGACCAGCAGATCTAACTTAATTTGGACTTTCAACTTCCACAACTTTTAATCAAGGAAATTTTTTCTTTATGTATTATTTAGTGTCAGGTATTCTGTTATACTACAGGAAACCAATTATAGCATCTCCCAGCAATCCAGTTCAAGAAATGCTTCACCAAATCACCTAGGATGGTATGAGGTTCCAGAAAGCTATAAAATGAAGCATTACTGGAATGATGAAAAGTTGTCATGAGTAAAGAGGGGGGAGCCTGCAGACAAGCTATGTCTTAAGACAAACAAAGTATTAAGGGGAAATAAATTAAGAAACATTTTAAAGACTGACAAGCTCTTAAAAATAATTTAAAACAAAATGCTAAAGCAGTAAAAATATTTTAAGTAAAGAATCAATTAAGGCCATGTATTGATACACAAATGTTAGGCTCCAGGGGGAAAAAAGCAATATGTGGGAATTAAGAGATTATATATTTCTCTCCTGAAGATAATTTGACATATATTTCTCTTATAAAAACTGTATTCCAATGTAGAAAATTTAAAAGTAATTAAATCAAAATTTAATAAATAAGCCGAACATTGTAAATCTGATTTGCAAACTAGGTGTGGATGGTCAGGACGTGCTGGGTGCCTTCCAAGAACCAGAAGACACTGGACAGGAAAGTGAGGACTAGTAACCCAAAGGCAAACCTCCCCCTTGTGTTTTTTGGGAAGATAGATAGATATAGTGTGCATATTGTCATCAGAAATATTCTAGAGGACCTCTTGGGCTACCCTGGAACTGTAGATTAGCTGACAGCTTATTTAACATGAACACAAATTAAGGCAAGGTGATTTAAGGAGCAATGATGCTTACAGTGTTATGGCAGCAGATGTGTAGATTAATACATGAATAAGCATAACCTGACACATAGGAGTCTTGAAGTACATTGTGAGAAGTACACCAAGCTGTAGCCTACAAAGCCCTTAAGTTTTCCCTTTACACGTTTTAGGGAGACATGGTTTAGAATAAGACAAAGATTAGGGACAGAGAGATGCATCTTGGCTGTGAGGATGTTTGTAGGACATATGACATATAATATTTAAATCCAAAGCATACAATAACACCTTTGACCTTGCATTTGACCCTGAAACTTAGTGGATGAAAAGCCAGTTTCTGCATAGCAAAAGCAAAAGTTCAAACAAAGGCATGAGGGCACAAACTAAGAAATGTTGATGAATGCCTTTTCTATATGAAATGCTACTAGAGTTGGTGGAGAATCATTCAAATATTCATGAGATGTGGTCCTAGGGATCCAGAGGGTTGTGCTCAGGTATAGCCATGCAAAAAGAAATTCTGGGAGGGAATGAAAATTGAGTGATATTTCTGGATTTGTTTGATTTAGATGTAGACTGTATATAGACAGAACCAATCTCAAGGTTCTAAAATGGGATTTGTTTTGCACCTCCAGAGGCTAATTTAAAACTCCATCCTACACAGCCACTTCCAGAAATGGAAGAGTAATAACCCATGTCCTTAGCTAATGTGTAAGAAAGTCCCTCTAATTATCAAGAGTCACAGGCAGTTAAAATGGCATGTCAGCAGTGTGAAACCTTGCCAGCTACTAGGTATGCCTAGATCTTTGAAAGACATGAGTTACAGACAATGGGATCTATGCTAGCATTTAGTTTGCTTTGGGGAAGGTCCAGGCATGATTATGGTTTCAGAATCTCTGTGGATGATTCTAATGTAAGACAGAATATACCTGATATCATACTGTTATAATCTTCAATAAGTAGTAAATTGCTCATTAATGTGTTTTGATAAATAACATAATTTTAAAGGTTTATTTATTTCTATTTTATGTGACTGAGTGTTTGCCTGGATGTATGTTTATGGGCCAGTATCTGTGGAGGACACAAGAGGGTGTCAGGTCCCCTAAAAGTGAAGTTACTAGCAGTTTTGAGCCTCTTTGTGGGTGCTATGAATCAAAACCTGGTGTTCTGGAAAAGCTGATAGTACTCTTAACTACTGAGCCATCTCTTCAGTCCCAATATATTTTAGCACATATTAATTATGTATTATCACACTATACACTATTGTCACACTATAATTATCATGTTCATGTGAGAGACCAGAGCCAAAATGAGGCAGAACTCTATGAGTTCGAGGCCAGTCTGCTCTACATAGTAAGTTCCAGGCCTGCCAAGGCTACATAGTAAAGTCCTCTCTCAACAACAACAAGGTTACAGGCACTCACATCACACTTACTCTACAGCTTTTCTCTGTCTTCTTATGTAGCTCACACTTCCTTGGCACACACAGAGTTCATAATTACACTACTTCATGTTCATCCGTGCCAATTCTAGCAGGTAAACAGTTCATTCAGGATCATTGGGATTTCTGGTACTTTAAGCTATATTGTAGTTTCTAAGATTGCCCCCCCCCTTCTCCAGGCATAAATGCCCTTGGTCATCTATATTTAGGTCTTCCTGAGATAAGATTTAGAATGTGTCTGCAGCCAGGTGAAATGCTCCTTTCTGTGTATAGACCCATTCATCATTACAGTATTTTAACCCTCAAGTTATAACAAAACATTTGCCCTGGTCCCTATGCTCTAATATAAAAATAAGAAGAAAAGTAAAATTTCATTATCTTAACTTGAAACTCTTTAATTATATGGTAAATACACGTATCTTGGTTTATTTGGTCTCCATCATGTGATGTTTTTTGGAACTTTATAAGGTTTCTAGATGTCAGATATTTTAGGCTTCAGAATGACAGCCCGCCCCCCCACCCCCCGGTGTGTGTGTGTGTGTGTGTGTGTGTGTGTGTGTGTGTGTGTGTTGGGGGTGTTTTTTCCTGTATGGAATTCTTATTGAAATGCATTTGTTGTCCTTGTGGTGGTGGGCAGTGGGATTTTAAGTGGTAACTGTCATTAATGCCTTTGTAGGTGCCCTGGCAGAGCTGCTGAGAGGGCATTACAAAGCAAGCCTGCCCCTTGTGCTGTGTCTCCTTGGCACACACCCCATTGCCCTGCAGTTTTCTACTGTGAACTGGCCCTCAGCAGGTGCAACTGCTTGATCCCCAGCTTCCCACCCACAGAACCATTATACAGAATAATCCTTTCTTCTTTACAAACTACACAGTCTTAGCAGACTAAGTTCTGTGTCAGATGTGTCTTTGGGGCAAATGTAGAAAAAAACTACTGAGTTTACATACTAGTTGTGGGGCTTTGAAGTGGATAATTCTGCCTCTGTTTTTTCACATATGAAGTGGGCATAGTAGTATTTACCTATGAATTTCTTGTGAAGGCTGCAGTTAATTTATGCAAAGCACATGAAATAACATCTAACATATAGTAAATCCCTTACATACATTAACACTAATGCCCACGGTGCTTTTAGAAGCAAGACTTTTTGTTCTTAGTTTTTTCATCTCAGTATGAAACAGAGCACTGGCTTCTTCCTCCCCAAATCCAAGTAAGCAGGGATTGTGGAAATCTCAGATAAGCCTCTGGGAAGAAACACCCCAGCAAGGAAGGGGCTATTAAAAAATTCTAGTAGACTAAAATACAAAATTCTTACTTTACCCACACACTTCTATGAGTAAATATATAAATCTCTTTGGATTGTTGCAAATGAGTTATAGTGAACTGCCATTCTTTAGAGTATAATGAAGATAGAAAAATTAACATGCTACCAATTAGAGATTTCTTCTGTACTCATCTTTTTTTTTAGTCTATTTAAAATTACATCTGTCTTTTTTTTCTTTTCAAAGAGATAGACTTCAGTGATATTGGTATTGATCAAAATATTTTCACCCTGATAAATTACACTGACCTTGGACATTGTAATCAGAAACCATAAGTCCTGGTTGATCTGATCAGAGAACTATGAAGAGAATGGACCTGCCTTCATTCCAGAAGGCAGTTCTGCCCTGAGGCAGTTAGTATGGCTTGTGAAGCCTTTGACAGATGTTTATTCAGTGCGACCAACTGGAGTCCCTCCTACGTCCTAGTGAACACCAGAGCCTGAGAGTAAAAAGTCAATTAAAAGAATAAGAAATGATTATAAAAAAAGAAAAAAAATACTAGAATGTGACACACAGAGAGATATATTTAAAAAGCCCCAAATTGTATGTTGTTTTCTGTAGAAAAGAGAGAAGACAAAGAGACAAAGACAAAGAAGGCAGATATACACATGAATATTCAGAAGAAAGAAAAACTCTTATAAGAAATCTAGCCTGAGGCTGAGGAAGGAGGGTAGCTGCAGGTTAATGACTAGCCTGGGCACACCCCCATTGCCCTGCTCTAGTGAGTATGTAGTAAGTATGAAACCCACCACAGTTACATAGCTACACAGACACACACCTGTTTAAAAAAAAAAAACAAACAGAACTAAATAATTCTTCTAACAGCAATGGGGAGATGGATAGTCAAGTTTCTGCATCTTGGGATGGGCAACCTGTTTTCAGTCATGTGCATGATGCTTCCTGTCCTCTAGAGATCATGTCAGCCCACTCTTATAAATAGACATACTTTAAAATAACTATGTTAAGAGAAAATGTGTGAAGCGAAGCGTGTGAGCTTTCTGTTCCTCTTCCCGACACAAAAATATATTTTATTAAAGTTAAGTGCAAGTTTGATATGATAAAGACCTTCTGATAGATTATTTTAATTAAGGATTCTGGAGAATTGCCTCTGTGCAAGCCAGCAGTGGATCTGAGTCTAAATGTTTTCTGAGAAATGAATGGATGAGCAGCCATCAGATAATAAATTTCTTTCAGAATCAATAATTCTTCCCATATAGGTATAATATTTATTATATTTCTCTCACAGAAACTTAGATATAAGTAATCTGCTCAGATGACATTTTAAAGAGACCTACATTTACTTATTGTGATCCCAAGAAATATTTGATAATGTCAAAGATTAGACTTTGAAATATGGGTTAAAAAAACCTCTCAGTTATAATATTGCTGTCATTTATTCTTATATTTATTTAGACATATCAAGGAAACCTTAGAAGATTCTTTTTAAATCTTACGTAGCAAACACTGAACTAAGTACAATCATCTCAAAGCCATAAGGACTTACCTCCAGATTCTCCAGAGGAGGATACAAAATCCATTGATACTCAAATCCTTAGGTTAAACAGAAAAGGATTTGCAGATAACTTGTGTATATCCCCTCCCCACTGTGCTCCTGTACACTGTAAATATTTGTCACTCCTTATTGGTTTAATAAAATGCTGACTAGTCAAGTAGCTAGACAGGAAGTAGAGGCTGGGCAAGCAGACTAGGAGAATTCTGGGAAGCAAAAGATGCAGAGAAAAAAGCAACAGTGAGATGCAGAGGAAACAGGATGAGATGCTACACTGAGCAAAAAGGCACCAAGCCACGTGGCTAAATAGAAATAGAAGTATGGGTTAACTTAAAGTATAAGAGTTAGCAAGTAATAAACCTGAGCCATATAGCAAATAGCATGCAATTAATAGAAACCTTTGCATGATTATTTGGGACTAAGCAGCTGTGGGTGGGTCAGAAACACATATTTTAACCATCACTTATGATAGAATATCTAATGCAATGTAAGTGCTATATAAAGACCACTGTGTTCTGTAGATACTAATGATAAGAGAAAAGCTAAAGTATTCAGCCAAGATACTTCTAATGCTATGCCCACCTGAAAGGCAGTGTAACATGAGTTCTCTGTTCTAGAGGCTTGTGCTTACATAAGCACAGCTCTGACTAAGATGACGCAAAACACAGAAACAGTGGCTGTGTCCAGTATCATGGGTCTATGGGGAAGGAGAAGCTGCTCATTTGGGTTACACCAATATTCCAGTCAGTCAGATATTCTAAAACAGAACAGGTATAGGCCATGGGCAATGAACAATAGAAACTGATTGTTTTCATCATTCTGAAGAACCAAGTACATAGGCAGCAGAGACAAACAGTATGATACAGTCTCTGCTCTTCATCCCCAATACCCTATTCTGTGTCAAAAATGTACTAGAGAGTAGCAATCCTGATGCTTATAAGGTTTCCATGCACCTCAGGCCTGGACATTCCTGCAAAGTCAGTCTTCTGATCATCTGAAAAAACATTTTTAGTTTTTTTCTCTCTGTCTTTGTCTTTGTCTCTGTCTGTCTGTCTTCATCTGTCTCTCATGTGCACACACATACACCTACAGAGTCCTACAGCATGCCCCTTTTAAGGACAAGCCTGTATCCCACAGCCCCAGCAGCCTACACCAAGTGTCACAACCCAAGTGTTTCCTGAGGAAAGCTCTAGTGAATGGATTGGGCTAGATGTTTCCTGAACATGATGCCCTGTCGTAATGAAATGCCAGATCCAGTGGATTTTGATCAAGTGGGTCCAATTTTCATATCCATTTTTTTTTTACTGAGGAATTCAGAAATTTGAAGCTTTTAAAATTTTTTATTTCTTTTATTGTTATTTTTTATTCTGTGGTATGTGTGTGTGTTGTGTTAACTCTTGTGTATGTGGCTGCTAAGGCCAGAGATTCATGTCAAGAGTTTCCCTTTTGCTGTTCACCTTATAATTTTGAGATGGAGTCTATCACCAAACCTAGAGCTTGAATTTTCTATAGATTGGATCCTCAATAAGCCTAGCATCCACATTTCCCTCCTCTGCTTCCCCCTGGTGCTGGGGTTACAGACACAGGCCATCATACTAGGCTTTTACACAGATTTTGATTGTCCAAACTCAGATCCTTGGACTTGTGTGGTAAGGACTTTACCACTGAGCCATCTCTGAAGCCATCAGGATTTTTTAAGATGACAAATCCACATTTTCAAAATTTTGTGATTGAATTAAAAAGAAAATGCCACATAGCAGGGCCAGTGTTATATTCAGCCCAAGGCCAATCTGGCTGTGTCTCTAGTGAGTCCTGAATGAAGGCATATGCCCAGAGGGAGCCTTCACATATTCATAGGACAGGCATTTCTCTCCATATTTAGCAGGAGTGTCCAGGAAACTATCAACTCCTGCTTTCATTATCCTTTTTCCAAATTGGACTCAGATGAGCTAATAATAATAATAATAATAATAATAATAATAATAATAATAATAAAAACAGCAATAAGGTAGGGTACCCAGTACCCCATTTGACTCCTCTTTTGGCTCAAATGATCTGACAAAGGCTATGGGGTCTCTACCCACAAGATCTTCATTAATTCTCAGGCAAGACACTGTCCCTTGCTTTATGTCAGAAAAGGCTGATTCTATTTTTCTCATCAGACAGCTAGCACAGAGCAGACAGGCTGCACTGAGTGTCCAGCATCCCATTCTGGTCCCAGGACCAGCATGAAACCACTACAGCTTTCACCAAGCTTTGGTTTTGCTTTGTGATCCTGTTTCTGAATCCCCACCTCTCCCAAAAATCCCCTGCCTCTCCCAAAAAGCTGTGACAATAAGTCTCTTTTGATTTGACATTATCCTACAGCAACAGATAATGGTTGAGGCATCTCAAAATGGGAGGTTAAATAAACAAAATGATCCTGCCAAATTTAACCAGAAAGAACTGAGTCAATGAGAACAAACTGTACACAGCAGTTTAAATTCTATGGATGCCCAAGTAGATGACTAGTGATGGACAATGACTGAAGAAAGCAGGAGCTGCAGTTCTCAGGACTGGGTACCTGGCATGATAGTCACAGACACAAGTTAAATGAGCAGTCATAAGTGCTTGTTTAATTATACATTTGTATCTATAATTATATAAATATATTTATTTTATATAAATTTTTATAAATTATATATAAACACATTTACTTTATAAAAATTATATATAAGCACATATATATATATAAATTATTAAGACTATATTATGACAGGTTTAAAAATATTGGAGGAGCTAGGCTCCATAGATAAGAGAACTTGCTGCTTTTTCAGAGGATTTAAGTCAGGTTCCAACACCAAAATTGGACAGACTATATCTACCTTTAATTTCAGTTCCAGGAAATCTGAAGCTATTTTCTGGACACCATAGGTACTTCACACACATGATATATATACATAAATAGTTAATATATCTTGAAATGTTGCATTAAAAGTATTAGTGTTGCAAACTTATGCTAACAGCATTTGCTTCTGTCCCTTTTTGTTCTGCTGAATCCCAAGGACTTTAGATGAACTAAGTTGTTATTATCTGTAGCTAGACAGGCCCATAAGTTGAGGAAATTTGTTCAAACCAGTTGCCAAGGCATGCACATAACATACTTCCTTATGAGCCAATCTGGAGTCTACCTGAGGGCCTAGCAACAGGCGCTGTCCAGCTTCTGATCGTGCCCAGTGGATGAGAGGTGACCATGCAATGTCAATGGATCAGGATGCAGCCTGGTGCTGGAAAGAGGGTATATAAGGCTGTCTCTCCCATTGTTAAATACGTCTGCTATTTTATTTTCACTTGACTCCAGGTGTCTGTGTCACCCCCTTCCCTGAAAGATCCAGTAGGACCCAGCAACAATTATCTTAGAAATGTTGAGACATGGGTGGCTGTACTTCAAAACACCAAACATATACAAGATGTTTTTTAAATTTTTGTTCATTTCTAAAACAAGGCCTTATTTTATAGCCAGAGATGGGCTGAAACGCTGATATTTCTGTCTTAGCCCCCATGTACTGGGATTAGAGGAATGTATTACTATACCCAGAACATAATGTGGTTTTTTTGTTTGTTTGTTTAATTCTATTTTGTTTTTTTTTCTTTTTCCTTCTTTATTTTGTATTTATCAAAAAAAAAAACAGTAAAAAGAATTTAAAATGCGGAAGAGTTAACAATAACTATACAGAGGATAAGAATCATAAGCATGGCTTATCAAGGGTGTAAATATAAATAAGATTGCTACACATATATTTTCTTTGTGTTCAGCTTTCCCACTGAATGTTTTTTTTTTCCATCTTTGTATATCCTTATTCAAGGTCTCTTCCCCCTCCCAACACATCTGGTCATTTTTCTTCTCTGCAACTCCCCATCCCCTCCCTGGGCAGGGAGCAGACAGTCCTATGGTCCCACTGACCCAATAATGCTTAGATCAGTCTCCACTTCTGGCCAAATCCAGTTCTGTCCCCCCTCCCTCAAGAGTGAGTCAGGTGTTCCTAT